>BLSH010458905.1:294142-336040 GCA_018402905.1 Glandirana rugosa | reverse complement strand
GTTTAGCTTGAAAAGAAGCCGCGATGCTGAGGGATTGCAGAACCCGTCCCTGGAGCTCGTCTCCTATGCGGCCATCTCCCGTGCGCGCCAAGCCACGCCCCCCCATACCATTTCTTACCAAAACTGCACGGTGGAGACTAACCCCCGGCTCTACCGAAACCGATTGCTAGTTATACAAAACCATCCATACCAGTAACAGCTCGATATATTCAGCTGCTACCTCGCTCAGTTACAAACAGCTATTGTGAAATGTATTACCAGTTTTTTTACTGACTTGAATCGTAGAATTGCCACCAACACCTCGAGACTGAGCAGATAATGAAAGTTAACCCTCTACCCTTATATTGTGTAACTTGTTACGTTATGACTGACTCTTGAATACTAGGCGTGCCTGCCTACCTTGTTGTACTCTCTGTACCCTTCTTATTTTTCTCATAATAAAATATTTGAACAAGAAAAAAAAAAAAAATTGGTAAAAATGCCATAAATGAATTCTCATGGTTTGTAAACAAAGCAACTTTTGCGCAAACCAATCAATAAACGCCAATTGCGATTTTTTTTTTTACCAAAAATATGTAGAAGTATATTTATCGGTCAAAACTGATTCTGACTTTTTTTGGACGTTTATTATAGCAAAAAGTAAAAAATATTGTTTTTTTTTTCAAAATGGCCCCCCCCTTTTTTTATTTATAGCGGTGATCAGAAGTCATGCAGAGGTGATCAAATACCACCAAAAGAAAGCTCTATTTGTGGGAAAAAAAGGATGTCAATTTTGTTTGGGTACAACGTGTCATGACCACGCAATTGTTAGTTAAAGTGATGCAGTGCCGAATCACAAAAAGTGCTCTGGTCCTAATGTGGGAGATCCTGGGGCTGAAATGATTAATTGGGTTTCTCATCTACAGTATTGTACTCTATATACTTTGTGAAAAAATCTCATTGTTAGTACTGTTGCTTTGAGCATCTGTCTGCATTGCCTGATTTATCTGACCTGTTGTATCTTTGTTATCTTGTGCAAACTTCACACAAACGGAACATTGCCAATCTATGATGCCATTACAGTGAATGGAGAAAGAGGCAATAAACTAGTTAATGAGCTTATTCTGTGATTAATCATTGAATCCACTTCATAGCAAAATTTAAAGATTGAAAATCAAACCATGGGACAATAATTTAAATGAGATGACTTTAGGAATTGTTGATGCTTGGACCTATGCTAAATTGAAGCCCATTGGTCCCAATTAGCCTCATTAAAGCTTTCCTGGTTCTGTTATAATATTCCAGCATCTTCCAATTTGCCTTAGGACAAATACATAGCTGGTTGCTATGTAGTTACAGTATATATCCAGGCAACCGTGACATTCAATGTGTGTACAAGACAATGTAGTTTTTTTAAATGGAGTCATGGTGAAGTTTTATATGTATAGTGCTTGATTTTGTAATCAGAGTAGTTAAGCATAGTTAATAAAAAGTTACAAATTAGTACTGGAATTTAATTTATAAATAAAATGAGGTATATGTCATGTGGTGCTCATGTAAAGTGGTCACGTTTATTGCCATGACGCATTTTCTTATGTTTATGGTGTATTTATATGACCACTGAGACCACACTTGCTCCAGGTGAGTTGGCTTACTAATATTAAACAATCTCTATATTTTAATATCCTTTTTTAAGTGATATCAGTGCAGTAACCACATGATCACAGCTACAGCAGTACGATGTAACCATGTTTTTATTTTTTGCATGCTTCCACCAGTGCAGTGTAGTACCACTGTGCCAATATTGTGTTGCTGTGGCTATTGAGCAGATACAATGGCTGCTGCAATGGCATACAGCCTTTATTTACAAATTTGACCACTGTGATTGGTCAGATCTGTAAACTTTGGTCACAGGTCCTCCCCCACTGTTTTTATATTTCACTCCTATTGTTGGTTTGTTAAAAAAACTGAGACATGATGGTTGTGGGTGGGGATATAATAGGCAGTCATTACAGCTTTTGTTTGCCAGTGTCCAATCTCCTAAAGGCAGCTACATAACCCAATGTACCTGAATACTTCATCCTGTGTCCTTTAGGCTGGGTACACACTGCCGCATGGAGCGGTTTACAGCAGAGGTCCAGTGCAATTATTTTGCTGAATTCGAACTCCTGTGCAATTTGAAATGGAGCTGCTCCAGACATGTGTGAACCAGCTCCATAGAGAGCCGGTCACAATCTCCTGACATGTGGGGAAACCTGCATCCAATTCACAATAGTGTGAACCCAGCCATAAAGTGGAGTTCCACTTCCGGGAGACCGGGCCGTGGTGAAGTACGTCAGCAGCTCGGTCTCCCTCCTCCCTGCCCTTCAGCTGGCCAGTGAAAGAGTGCAGAGAGCTTTGTACATGTACAGTAGGGGCCCGGTCATGAAACCAAAAGGTTACACTGCTGGGTTCCCTTAGTAGCAATAGAAAAAATAGCGCTATACAAGCCTAAGTAGCTGCCAGCAATCAAAGGGAATACACAACTGCAGTGCATAAAAAATAGAAAAATTGCAGCACTAAAATTAATAAAAAGTTAAATTAATATGTTATGTGAAAAGCACATAAAAATGAATTCATATATAAAACACATAATATCTATTGATAAATGTGCAAAAATGTGCAAAGCATGTGAAAAAAAATGTGTAAAAATTTGTCCTTATAGAGTCCAACATGTAGATACTCCAAAGTAAGCTCTTCTATATATAGTTCACACAAAGCCAAGAATAGGAAGAGTGACCACTCACCAGATCTCAATGCTGTCTCAATCAAGAGAACAGCAAATGCGCTTTATAGAGTATCCAGTGTGTTGAGGAATCCTAAAGATGTCACCTCCTCATTGGATCCACATATATGATCAAAAAATATAAACAAAACAGTGCAATAGGCCAAAAAATGTAAAAAAAGTAAACATCTGTGAAAGTGAGCATATAGAGTGAATTGAAATAGCATAACACCGCCACCACATGCGATTCAAACTCACCAGACCAAAAAAAAGTTATGCACTATAAAGCTCAGCCAGCCTAGTGGGTTCACATCACCAGACCCGGGATATTCACAGATCCTTACCATCCTTAGTTTCTCTTGTAGATCAAACACCCACTTTGGGTGCTATCTACTGTGTGGCATTGCGCCGACATCGCTGGACTCCAGGACAGGTAAGTGTCCTAATAAAAGTCAGCAGCTACAGTATGTGTAGCTGCTGACATTTAATTTTTAAAGGGGTGGGCGGACCTCCTCTTTAATGTACTCCAAGAGAAGGATATTATGGTAAGTGAAAAAAATGTAAATTACAGTGTAAATAATTAATTGTATTTAGATATGTCTCTTAAACTGCAAAATGAATAACACATAAACACATGTGAATACTTCCTAAAAACAACATAAAACAGCAACGTTAACATTTTTATCCTTATGTATTGAGATGCTCTTAGGATAGACTTTTCTATCTTACAAATATTTCTATTCTATACTATGTTTTTTGTAAACAGATAAAGAGGATTTCCAGCTGTGCCTGTGCTCTTACACAGTAACAGGTGTTATACAGCACCTTGTAAATGCCAATGTAGCACCAACCTTGCCTTTTACATAGAGCATCATAGTAAATGGCAATGACACAGTATGTTTTTTACCTACAAATAATAATGGTTGTGATATCTGCTGTGCTGCTTGTATCATTGTGCTGACTATAAAATACCTAATTTGGAGACAGAACAACTACAGACAATAAATACAATCAAGGAACTCTTCTAGTCATAAAGAACACTCTGTTCACTATTAATATTCTGTTCAGGACTGCTGTGTAAGATGTTTTGTGGCCAAAAGATTACAGAGGGGAGCCAAGAGTAGCACCTGAAATGTAGGACCTGAAACAGAGGCAAATTTGGCACATCTTTCACAGAGATCTGTGTGCTTGCTTCTGGTATTAAAATCCTATTTTTTTACCAGCACACTGCAGTGAGTGAATATCAATCAAAGAAAGTTCAAATGACATCTTTCCAGCTTCTGATACCATCAACTGTATGGGTTGTAGACTTTTGCACAATGGAACATTTCGTTTCGGTTCGTTTTCATTTGTAAAATATATAATTTTGTTCTGTTATATTCGTTATGTTATGTTTATTCATTTTTGGATAATGCATTACTTCTGTGGAGTGCCGATATTCGTTATACCGAATCGATTAGTTTTGTATGTACAGTATCTTACAAAAGTGAGTACACCTCTGACATTTTAGTAAATATTTTATTATATCTTTTCATGTGACAACACTGAAGAAAGGGCACTTTGCTACAATGTAAATTAGTGAGTGTGCAGTTTATATAACAGTGTAAATTTGCTGTCCCCTCAAAATAACTCAACACACAGCCATTAATGTCTAAACCGCTGGCAACAAAAATGAGTACACCCCTAAGGGTAAATGTCCAAATTGTGCCCAAAGTGTCAATATTTTGTGTCGCCACCATTATTTTCAAGCACTGCCTTAACCCTCTTGGGTATGGAGTTCGCCAGAGCTTCACAGGTTGTCATTGGAGTCCTCTTCCACTCCTCCATGACGACATCATGGAGCTGGTGGATGTTGGAGACCTTGCGCTCCACCACATTCCATTTTAGGATGCCCCACAGATGCTCAATAGGGTTTAGGTCTGGAGAAATGCTTGGCAAGTCTAACACCTTTACTTTCAGCTTCTTTAGCAAGGTAGTGGTCATCTTGGAGGTGCGTTGGGGTCGCTATCATGTTGGAATACTGCCCTGTGGCCCAATCTCTGAGCGGAGGGGGCCATGCTCTGCTTCAGTATGTCACAGTACATGTTGGCATTCATGGTTCCCTCAATGAACTGTAGCTCCCCAGTGCCAGCAGCACTCATGCAGCCCCAGACCATGACACTCCCACCACCATGCTTAACTGTAGGCAAGACACTCTTTTCTTTGTATTCCTCACCTGGTTGCCGCCACACACACATGACACCATATGCACCAATTAAGTTTATATTGGTCTCATCAGACCACAGTACATGTTTCCAGTAATCTATGTCCTTAGTCTGCTTGTCTTCAGCAAACTGTGTGTGTGAGCTTTCTTGTGCATCATCTTTAGAAGGGGCTTCCTTCTGGGATGACAGCCATGCAGACCAATTTGTTGCAGTGTGCGGCGTATGGTCTGAGCACTGACAGGCTGACCCCCCACCCCTTCAACCTCTGCAGCAATGCTGGCAGCACTCATGCATCTATTTCCCAAAGACAACCTCTGGATATGATGCTGAGCATGTGCACTCAACTTCTTTGGTCGATCATGGTGAGGCCTGTTCCGTGTGGAACCTGTCCTGTTATACAGCTGTATGGTCTTGGCCATCATGCTGCAGCTCAGTTTCAGGGTCTTGGCAATCTTCTTATAACCTAGGCCATCTTTATGTAAAGCAACAAATCTTTTTTTCAGATCCTCAGAGAGTTCTTTGCCATGAGCTGCCATGTTGAGCTTCCAGTGACCAGTATAAGAGAGTGAGAGCGATAACACCAAATTTAACACACCTGCTCCCCATTCACACCTGAGACCTTGTAACACTAATGAGTCACATTACACCGGGGAGGGAAAATGGCTAATTGGGCCCAATTTGGGCATTTTCACTTAGGGGTGTACTCACTTTTGTTGCCAGTGGTTTAGACATTAATGGTTGTGTGTTGAGTTATTTTGAGGGGGCAGCAAATTAACACTGTTATACAAGCTGTACACTCACTACTTTACATTGTAGCAAAGTGTCATTTCTTCAGTGTTGTCACATGAACAGATATTATAAAATATTTACAAAAATGTGAGGGGCGTACTCACTTTTGTGAGATAATGTATATTGATTCAATTCAATAATTATGTATGTATATATATTCATGATAAAAATTTGTAGTTTGGAAAGTCGTATGTTTATTGAATCCATTAACACACACCATGACAATATCTCTTCTCCTCTGCTCAAATACAATACAACACCCTTCTCACTCAGTTCTCAGTAATGCCCTTTGCCAGTAACCCAACCTCCAGCACAAAATTGGTCAGCTGATTGGACTGTAAGATTTACTCTGAGTTGACTTTTTGTTTCATTAGACCTTTAACAAATGAATGAATAATGTCAAATTATTTGATATTTTCATTATATATTCTTTCGTATTAGTTGAAATTAGTTATTTTTTTCTTCGGACATTCAAATGCATCCGAATGTCTGAAAGATGCAAAATTCGGCCAAATTTTGATTTGTTACAAAACAAATTTCACATGCCTAATGGGTTGTATACATAGTGATGGAATACAATAGTCAATAGCTGGATGTACTGTTCTGTGCTGTCTGCTGCTTTTTGCACATTGTTACATCTTGATGATGAAAGGCATCTGCCTGATGACATATATTAGAATATCATATGTCCAAGGCCATATATACAAATATATTGTGAAATAAAAGATGATCTTTTAAGGAATTTTTAACTTGTAGTTGTCTATACCTGGTGTTATGAACTAGGAGCGCAGAGAGAGAGCACACAGAGACAGATCACACAAAACCCGATGCACGGGCATTTATTGGGGACATTCGGGGTACAGATCACAGGAGTACCAGTCCACAATACAAACATCAGGCACAGCATGGGAGAGGGATACTCAGGAGGCAACCCGGAGCAGAAAAGGGGTTAAAGTCCTTGGCACAGGTAGGGGGGTTAACAGGCATGACAGGGATAACAGTCCTTGGCCCAGACAGAGGCTAACAGGCATGGCAGGGGTAGCAGTCCTTGGCACAGGCAGAGGTTAACAGGCAAGGCAGGGGTAACAGTCCTTGGCACAGGCAGAGGTTAACAGGCATGGCAGGGGTAACAGTGATTGGCACAGGCAGAGATTAACAGGCACAGCAAGGGTAACAGTCCTTGGCACAGGCAGAGGTTAACAGGCACAGCAGGGGTAACAGTCCTTGGCACAGACAGAGATTAACAGGCACAGTGGGGTAACAGTCCTTGGCACAGGCAGAGGTTAACAGGCATGGCAGGGGTAACAGTCCTTGGCACAGACAAAGGTTAACAGGCATGGCAGGGGTAACAGTCTTTGGCACAGGCAGAGGTTAACAGGCACAGCAGGGCTAGTAGTCCTTGGCACAGGCAGAGGTTCACAGGTACGGCAGGGGTAACAGTCCTTGGCACAGGCAGAGGTTAACAGGTATGGCAGGGGTAACAGTCCTTGGCACAGGCAGAGGTTAACAGTCAGGGCAGGGGTAACAGTCCTTGGCACAGGCAGAGGTTAACAGGCATGGCAGGGGTAACAGTCCTTGGCACAGGCAGAGGTTAACAGGCAGGGCAGGGGTAGCAGTCCTTGGCACAGACAGAGATTAACAGGCACGGAAGGGGTAACAGTCCTTGGCACAGGCAGAGGATAACAGGCATGGCAGAGGTAACAGTCCTTGGCACAGACAGAGGTTAACAGGCATGGCAGGTGTAGCAGTCCTTGGCACAGACAGAGGATAACAGGCACAGCAGGGGTAACAGTCCTTGGCACAGACAGAGATTAACAGGCACGGCGGGGTAAAAGTCCTTGGCACAGGCAGAGATTAACAGGCACAGTAGGGGTAACAGTCCTCACCAGCCAGCAGCAGCAGTGTGACCAGGCACACGACTCCAGGACTTACAAGGGAGACAGGTCAGGCAGGGCTCTCCCAGGTGTATGGGATCCAAGGCAGCAGGGTCTGAAGACAAGGGGGGTCTAGCCACAGCTCATGACCACCCACAGCACAGCAGCACAGTCAGGGGCAGCGAGGAAGAGTAACACTACGCTGTGCCCCGCTCCCAAATTTATTTTCGGAGATGGGCGCAATCCCATTTCTAGGCAACCTGAGGCTTGGTGTCGGGTTGCCTCGTCAATAAGCTTTGCCCCCTCTGTTCTGAGTCCCACATTGGGAGCATGGCCTTTGTCCGCAGCGAGCATGGAGCGTGGGAACAGCAGGGAAGCGATGTGCCTGCTGAGACAGGAATGAGGGGAGAGTGCGGTGACAAACCTGTAGCCTGCATGTGGGAAAATCCACAAGCAGGCACATTGGGGGGGTAGACTGCCCGGCGCTTGGCAGACCAAAGAGAACAAAGGGGAGTCCTTTGCAGGAGGCAGCTGACTGGCGCCTATGCAGTAGGACACTGGTTGGGCTGGGAAACCTGTATAGAGCGGATGGCAGGGCCAGGGTTGGGGAGAACAGGGCAATCAGGGAGTAGGGTCCCCGTGACACCTGGGTTGCCCCACATAATTCCACCAAATAGAGGAATCAAAAGGTATTACAACCCCATTTTGTGATTGACTTTTGATAGCTTCCATTGTGGGTCAATGAAAGTTTAAGGTGGGTACAACATACACATTTGAGATACTAGAATGAGTTCATACCAGCAAACAATGAGAAATGAGAATTTTTCTTTTTACATGTTTATCCAGTTGCATCTGTAAATCTTGATTATATGAAAATAAGAAAACTAGAAGGGGAACTTAATGTGTTTTATGACTGTTGTGTTTTTGCTTTTCTATCCTGCTCCTTCGCATTTTCTTTTCACTGCAGTATAAAATGATTTGACCACCATACTAATTAGAAAATTGAAGACATGTTTATGAAATGAACATTTTTTAAAACTGATTCTACTAGTTTATGGCCAGCTTTACTGTACCATTCCAGGGGGAAAACAGGAGGGAATAGATAAAAATTATTAGAGTATATTGAGGGAGAACACCAAACACCAGTGGAGGGTGGAATGGGAGAAGGTGGGGGGGTGGAGGTGAGGGTGGAAATGGCAGGAGGTAAGGACATGTCCATATTACAAACAAGCACGGGCAATTGCAGTACATTTGTTTAAAAAAATGTGACAATGGATCAAAGTGCTTGTTAACCAATGCCAGAGCTCTGCCAAGCAAAATTGAAGAGGTGAAACCTAATTTTTCACATGATTGGACTATTAATATTCTTGGCTATGCTCTCTTCAAAAATATAGTATGGCCATATTCGATCAATTATGTCACTACTATCCCTGCCCCTTCTCTTATATGACTGATGACAGATTAGGGATCTGTCATTCGGCAAGAAGTACCATTGGGATTGATCATGTGCAGTGGACCTGTTGGGTTTTCAATTTCAGCGAGTATTAGATTTTGGGTATCATGATTTACAAGGGATTAACAATGACGGATTTTTTGGGGGATTTTATTTTTTTTTTCAAATATTTTATTTTCCTGCAGAAAGGCAAGTCCAAACAATAAGTCATTGATACAAAATTAGTGGTACACCAGTAGAACAGTCATAACTCAGTCAATAAATGAGAGCTGAATATAAACAATCAACCACAATTTCCAGAATTTACATGTCCAGTATGCGTGCAACAATACCTCCATTTTTAGAATTTATTAAAGCACTATAGTAAGGAAATAATTTGATAAATATGGAGAAATAGATAGAAGACAGAGAAAGAGAGAATATAATGCAGAAGGGAAACTAGGGAGAGGAGAGAAAAAAAGGGTGGGTTGATGTTAACCTGAGAGTGAGACTCAGGAGTGGCTTACAATCAGCAAATTTATGATTCAAACAGAGCTTTAGCCTCATCAGAGTAGACAAACATATTCCATAATGTCCAAGTTTTAGTGTATTTTTCACGTTTATGCTGCAAAGTGAGGACCAAGTCTTCAATCTTGTTTGTTTCCTCCACTGTATTAAGCCAAAGACCAATTGTCAGTGGGTGTGGATGCTTTCAGTTAGAAGGAATACAGGACTTGGCAGCGTTCAACAAGTGATGAAGAAGTTTGTGTAATTAAATTTGAACAAACAGGAGTGCGCATGTGCGGGAGCTCCGGGATGGTCGTCTGAAACGGGAGCTCCGCACCTACCACGGCCCCAGGCTGCCCAGGCACAGAGAACATCAACCCAGGATTTGGCTCTTAGGGGATTGCCACCCCCCAGGTACTCTGAAGTGGCGGGCACCCGGCATTCAACACGGGGATGGATCTCCGGTGTCCAGGTTGACAGCTTACACCCAGCCCGGGTGTACCAAAATGGCCGTGGCCTAGCATCGGACACAGGCCGGGAACGGGGTAAGACCCCACAATGAGCGGACAGACCAAGCTAAATCTCTCCCCCTAAGCATACTCATACAAGGGGAGGATAGAACTGGGAGACAATCTATTGGCTCAGTTTCCATCACAGCGGGATTACTGTGCTGTTTCTTTTTGGCTAAAGTGGAGTCCAAAACTAAAGGGATGGCCATCCTGATTTCTAGAGCATGCGGCTTTACCCCATGCTTAGAAATTAAAGACCCTGAGGGCAGATATGTCCTGGTCAAAGGCTTTATTGAAGGTATTTTATACACCCTAGTTTCTTATTATGCCCCCAACAAAGGCCAACCATCCTACTTTAAATCATTGTTCGACGCTATCCAACCCCACTTAGAGGGTTGAATCATTCTGGGGGGTGACTCTAATGTTGCCTTTGACCAAGGTCTGGACAAATCTAGACCACTGGGCAACCAATTAACGCGCCCTTCCAAGGCAAGCCTCAAGATTGCTAAACTATTACATTCACTAAATATGATGGACGCTTGGAGGGAACTCAACCCAACCAAGAGAGTCTTCACGCACTATTCCTCTCCCTACAACTCCTATGCGCGGATAGACCACCTGCTAGTATGAACAGACACAATACCGCTTGTAACGCTCTACTGCATAGTCGACACAGCACTCTCTGATCACTCCATAGTAATTCTACATTTGCGTTCTGACCCACACTACGCGAGACAGACCCAGTGGAGGTTGAATGAATCGTTACTCACTGACCCAGTCAAAGTAACCGAGATTACCAACTCCCTTAAGGAATACTTCCTTCACAATAACAGTAGGGATCTCCACAGAAACCCTCTGGGCTGCCCACAAAGCCGTCATCAGAGGCAAACTTATTCAGATGTCCTCCCTTCTAAAGGAGTGTTCGGCGGATCTCACTAGACTTGAAAAATCTTACCTGTCGCTACAGGCTTTGCATAAGATGAGCCCCTCTAACTCCCTTACTGCTCCAGTGGATAAAGCTAGATTAGAACTTAATATGGCCCTAACGGCTAAAGCAGAGAAAGCTATCCGGTGGAGCGGACAAAAATTCTATACGCAGAAAGACAAATTAGGCTCCATGCTTACGACAAGACTCTCTCCCTGACCGCACCGCTTCGCACTCCCTAAAATCAGAGTTCCCGGACAGGGCCTCACCTCTAACCCGGTGATTATCCTAGATTCTTTTCATAAATACTACTCGGATCTATATGGCTCCCATAGACAAAATTATAGTGACTCTGTCTCAAAGATCCTTGATGATATGCCTCTCCCTCCCTGTCGACAGAACACAGACATATTCTTGAGGCTGACATCAAAGAGAGGGAGATCCTGAGGGTCATCAGGGACCTGAGAAAGGGTTCTGCTCCAGGCCCTGATGGTCTGCCTGTCCCCTACTATAAGACCTTTGCTGAGACGCTGTCTCCCTACTTGAGAACATTTTTCAATTCCATTACACGGGGCACTCCTCTGGACCCTCAGCTCAACTCAGCTTTCATTACGGTGATATCGAAGCCTGACAAGAACCCGGAAGAAATTAGCAACTATATCACTAATTAACAATGATATCAAAATCTTGACAAAAATCATGACCAATAGGCCAGCTTCATTCATTAACACCTATGTACACAAAGATCAGGTAGGCTTCATCCCTGTATGACAGGGCCCAGATCAGGTACACAGAGCCATTGATCTGGTCTCCATCCTATAATCCAACTGGGAGGGAGGCCCAAAACAAAGAGGCATGGTTTTATCGCTAGACCTACAAAAAGCATTTGATTCGGTTTCTTGGGCATACCTGTTCACACTACTGGAGAAATGGGGCTTTGGTCAGAGATTCTTAGGCATCATTAGAACCCTCTACTCTTCTTCCATGGCCCAAATAAGGCTTCAAGGCTTCTATTCTAAACCGATAGTTATAGCTAAGGGGACGAGACAGGGGTGTCCCCTATCCCCACTTATTTTCGCAATAGCCATTGAAACCTTGGCGATCGCGATTCGCCAAAACCCAGACATCAAAGGAGTAAATTGCGGAGACAGGAGCCATAAATGTGGTCTTTTTGCAGACGACATTCTACTGTTCATTACATCACCCCACACTTCTCTTCCCAACTTGTGCAACACACTAGTTCTTTTTGCTGACGCATCAGGGCTTAAAGTGAAATATTCAAAATCCCATGCATTGAACATTTCCCTTTCTCCTGAAATAGTTTCTTCCCTCCAACAGTCATTCCCCTTCCAATGGAGCCTGACCTCCATTAAATACCTGGGAGTCAACCTTACGGCTAAGATAGAATACTTATACTCTAACAATTACCCCTCTGTGTACCGGAAACTAGTGAATGACCTGAAATCCTGGTCAAATAGAGGTCTCTCTTGGTTGGGTAGAATCAATGCAGTTAAAATGACCCTCTTGCCATGTCTACTTTACCTATTTCGAGCCCTACCCATAAATATCAGAAGAGATCAACTCAGGACCTTCCAGAGCAAGATTCTCAATTTTTTTGGGGGGGATACAGGATATAGGTTTCCCCAAAACGTATTATACCGCCATAAGAAAAAGGGAGGTATGGGGCTTCCACTCCTTTTGAAATACTACCAGGCAGCAAGACTAGTGCAGCTTTCCCATGTTTACATGAGGTTTCAAAAAACCAGACTGGATCCAGATTGAGAGACAGGCAATGATTGACTACTTACTCTGGACCTCCCCTAAAAAAAGACCCCCAATTCTATCCCCCACACTTTCACAATCCTTTTCCCTATGGGATGGATTGAGGAGCCACCCTGAGCTCACCTCACCCCTGAACCCCCTGGCGCACAACTTCCACAACCTGGATTTCCCCCCAGGACTCAACATAAAAGCGTTCAAGTGGTGGCTGGACAAGGGGCTGTACTGTATAGGGCACCTCTTTACTTCAATGGGCCCTTTGACCCTTAATCATTGTATAAGTAAACTAGAGCTTCCAGATTCTGAAAAATTCAGATTCCAACAAATCCATCACTTCTTACAGCAAATTTGGACAAACAAGCCCCTTCCTCCCGAATTCACGGCTTATGAAATTTGGTGTGGACAAGCCATGGAACAGAGGGGCGGCATTTCCATAGTTTACGCATCTCTCACCCAGCCTGGGATGAAAACCTCCTATATGAACCTTTGGGAGGAAGACCTTCAGATTTCCTGGGACGCAGAGACATGGCATAAGGCCCTTTCTAATTCCTTCCGAGGCATTCTAAATACCACTCTCATGGAGGCCAGTGTCAAAATCATCACCAGATGGTATCTTACCCCATCTAAGCTTGCCTCAA
Organism: Glandirana rugosa; assembly: GCA_018402905.1. Lineage (NCBI taxonomy): Eukaryota > Metazoa > Chordata > Amphibia > Anura > Ranidae > Glandirana > Glandirana rugosa. The sequence goes on along the minus strand of BLSH010458905.1, from coordinate 322,640 downwards.
TCTATCCCTTTTGTTGTTTTGTCTATGTTGCCTTTTGTGGGCTTACTCTTTTGTGTATTGTAATCTTTGAAAGTAAATTTGAAAAAACATGTGTTGTAGGTCGAAACGAAGGATGTGACTATACCACTCATGGTACACTACTCTGAGCTTGTTCAATTTGGGACCAAAATTTGGTGTTCTGATGGTGGCACCAGTCAATTAGTTACCTAAATGGATTGCTTGGTAATATTTATGGACATTCGGGACAGCTGGGCCTCCATATTGCTTGGGAAGCATGAGTTGTCGACGGGGAAGTCTCGGGCATTTGTGTGCACAAATAAAATCTATGAAACGAGAGTGGATCTGCTTTAAGTAATGACAAGGTATTGCTATAGGCAGGGTGCCAGGGATACCACATGCAGGCATTCAGCAGGGGTGATCAGATCAGTTGGCTGAACCTAAAGGAATCAGGACCAGATGAATGAGTGAAAACATATATATTTAGTAAGATAATGACACACTTCCAAAACCAACACCAGTAAACCATAAGCAAACTCTATATAACACCTAACTAACTACCTAACTAACTATATACAAGTGAAGGGAACACACATAAGCAAACAGGACAGGGACAAGGGATAAGGTATACAGGAAGCCAGGTACTGGGAGCATAAAGTCTGTAGAGGGGGCAGGAAGCAGGTCACAGGGGATGGGTCTCCAGATCAGGACTCAGGATCAGAAATAGGAATGGTTCAGACTCAGGCAGGGACATGGCTTACAGGGAAAATACTGAAGCACTGGACCTAGTTGTAAGGCGGGCTGATATAATCCCAGCAGTCCTATCAGTTGCAGCCTAACAACCTGTATGGTCTATCTGCTGGGAGACACCCGCTGGTGGCCACCAGAACTACACCCTTTGGTCTTTAACACAACAGTGCCACCAACAGGTGACCCAAGCAAGGGCACAGGTCCTGACAGTTCCCCCCTTAACCACTTCAGCCTGCAAGGATTTCACACTTTAGGACCAGAGCACTTTTTGCGATTCAGCACTGCGTCACTTTAACTGACAATTGCGCGGTCATGCGACGTTGTACCCAAACAAAATTTGATTCCTTTTTTTCCCACAAATAGAGCTTTCTTTTGGTGGTATTTGATCACCTCTGCGTCATTTCTGATCGCCGCTATAAACAAAAGAAGAGCGACAATTTAGCAAAAAAAAAACAAATTTCTTACTTTTTGCTAAAATACAAATCCAAAAAAATATATAAAAAACATTTTTTTTCATCAGTTTTGGCCGATTTATATTCTTCCTCATATTTATGATAGAAAAAATCGCAATCGGCGTTTATTGATTGGTTTGCGCAAAAGTGGCCGTGTTTACGGACGATGAGAATTCATTTCTGCGTTTTTTTTGTTTTTTTTACTAGTAATGTCGGCGATCTGCGATTTTTAGCGGTACTGCGATATTTCAGCGGACATATCGGACCATTTTGACACTTTTTTGGGACCATTGGCATTTATACAGCGATCAGTGCTATAAAAATGCACTGATTACTGTGTAAATGTCATTGGCAGTGAAGGGGTTAACCTGCAGGGGGCGCTCTAAGGGTTAACTGTGTTCCCTGGGTGTGTTCTAACTGTGTGTGGGCTGCCCTAGCAGGGGAAGGGGAGCGATCACAGCTTCCATAAAGAGGAAGGCTGTGATCACAGCCCTTCCCACCTCACAGAACGGAGGTCTGTGTTTACTTATGGACCTCCGTTCTTTCACTGCGGGGGGGGCATCGCGGGTAGCCAGCGGAGATCGAGTCCGCCGCACCCGCTCCTGGCCCCCCCAACACAGTGAGCCCGCGGGCGCACCTCCGGCGGCGCGCGCACGCACACAGTGCAAGATGTCACAGCCGCCGTCGTATGACGGCGTTTTGCGATATCGAGCCATCTTGTCGCCGTCAACCTGCGGTTGACGGTCGGCAAGTGGTTAAGGAGCAGCCTCCGGATGCTCCATTCTGCTGTAAACCTGACAGTCCATGTGGGTGTGGGAAAAGTAAAAAAAGTTTCCTCTCTATGTCTGCGGGCTTCTTTACATTCTTCAGGCCAGAGTCTTTTAACCTGCTGGGAGGCATGCCACCTAAGTCAGGTAATGGATCATAAGTCCCACCACCAGGGTCTAGAAGTTTGGGTACCAAAAATTAGCTGGGCAGTGGGCATGCAACCATCAGAGGCAGACAACACAGGGGCATCAGAATCAGGCTGAGCATAAAGCAGGGGGAAATCAGCAGCAAGCTGGGCATCAGGCAGGAAAGCATCATTGGCAAGCTGGGCATCAGGCAGGAAAGTATCATCAGCAAGCTGGGCATCATAAACCAGATTAGCAGGCACCGTATCAGCCGGCTGGGTAAAAGGCACTGGATCAGCAGGCTGGGTAGAAGGCACCTGGTTATCAGGCTGGGCAGTGGGCACCGGGTCATCAGGCTGGGCAGCGGGCACTGGGTCATCAGGCTGGGCAGCAGGCATTGGGTCATCAGGCTACGCAGCAGGCACTGGGTCATCAGGCTGGGCAGCAGACACCATAAGTCACCAGATCTGCAGGCACTGGGTCATCAGGCTAGGCAGCGGGCATCAGATCAGCAGGATGGGCAGCGGGCACCAGATTAGCAGGCTGAGCACCAGGGACTGAATCATCAGGCTGAGCATTAGGAACTGGATCATCAGGCTGAGCATAGGGCATTGGATCATCAAGCTGGGCATCGGGCACTTGAACAGCAGGTTGGACAGCAGGCACCAGAACAGCAGGCTGGATAGTGGGCACTGGAGCAACAGGCTGGGCAGCAGGCACCAGAACAGCAGGCTGGGCAGTGGGCACTGTAACAGCAGTCTCAGTGATCAGATCAGAGCTGTGATCAGATCAGTTGGCTGCACCTAAAGGAATCAGGACCAGATGAAAAAATATATATTTATTAAGATAGTGACACTCTTCCAAATCCAACACCAGTAAACCATAAACAAGCAAGTGAAAAATAAGCGTAATACAGCAAATAATAATAATAAACTCATTTTTTACAGATTACAGGAGCCAGACCTCGATGCCAAGCCTCCGGTGGGGAGAAAATGAACTCAAAAGTACGAGACAACTCGGAGGGGACAAATGTGCCCAAATATTTCAGAGCAGAGTTTGTCCACCCGAATCTGAAGCTCAATTTCAAATTCTGGTGGGTGTATTCCAACACCCATCACTTATGATTTACTAAAATACCTTTTTAAGTTGTACAGTGCACCGTATAGATCAAATTTGCATAGGAGGTTCAGAAGGCATACTGACGGGTTGGGCAGAGAAAAAAGCATATCGTCGGCATTCGCTGGCACCTTGTGTTGAATGCCAATGACTTCTAAACCAGTGATATCTGGGTTTAACCACTTCAGCCCCGGAAGGATTTCCAGCTTTAGGACCGAAGCCCTTTTTGCGATTCGGCGCTGCATCGCTTTAACTGACAATTGCGCGGTCGTGCGACGTTGTACCCAAACGAAATTTGCGTCCTTTTTTTCCCACAAATAGAGCTTTCTTTTGGTGGTATTTGATCCCCTCTGCATCATTTCTGATCGCCGCTATAAACAAAAGAAGAGCGACAATTTTGCGCAAAAGTGGTCGCGTTTACGGATGATGAGAATTCATTTTTGGGGTTTTTATTTTTTTTTATTTTTTACTATTAATGGCGGTGATCTGCGATTTTTAGCGGTACTGCGATATTTCAGCGGACATGTCGGACCATTTTGACACTTTTTTGGGACCATTGGCATTTATACAGCGATCAGTGCTATAAAAATGCACTGATTACTGGGTAAATGCCATTGGCAGTGAAGGGGTTAACCTGCAGGGGGTGCTCTAAGGGTTAAGTATGTTCCCTGGGCGTGTTCTAACTGTGGGGGGACTGCCCTAGCTGGGGAAGGGAAGTGGTCACAGCCTTCGTATACAGGAAGGCTGTGATCACAGCCCTTCCCCCTTCACAGAACGGAGGTCCGTGTTTACATACACGGACCTCCGTTCTTTCGCTCCGGGGGGGCCATCGCGGGTAGCCGGCGGCAATCGAAGCCACTGCACCCACTCCCTGGCCCTCCCCGAACACAGTGAGCACGCGGGCGCGCCTCTGGCGGCGCGCGCGCTCACTAGGCGCGATCCGCGTTACAGAGCCACTTTGCCGCCGTCAATCGGCGGTCGGCAAGTGGTTAAGCTAATTTTACAGAGGAATGGCTCAAGGGATTAGGTGAAGAGGAGAGGGGACAGAGGGCAAACCTGTCTCATCTCATTTGTGATGGGGAAAGAGTCAGAAATAACTCCATTGGCTTGTGCCATCGGGGATGAATATATTTTTGTAATCCAATTAAGCATACTATTCCCAAGCCCAATATGCCGTAAGACCAAAAACATAAACCTTTAGTTCACCCGGTCAAACACTTTCTCATCGTCAGAGCCCAAGAATACACTTGGGGTGTGGGTTACAATGGCTACACAGATTAGATTGAGGACTTTGACCATATTATCCCAGGCCTCCCGGGTTGGGATAAACCTGACTTGGTCTGGATTAAGTAACTGTTAGAGTTAAGCGGACACCTGGATGTTCGGGTTTGTCTGGTTCAGCCGAATTTCGCAGAAAAGTTTGGGTTCGGTACCGAACTTTACACCGGACCCCGAACCCCATTGAAGTCAATGGTGACCCGAACTTTTGGGCACTAAAATGGCTGTAAAAATGTCCTGGAAAGGGCTAGAGGGCTGCAAAAGGAAGTAAAATGGGGGTAAGGAGTAGTACAAGTGCCCTACAAGCAAATGTGGATAGGGAAATAACTTAAAATCACAAAAAAAAAATGGGAGGAGGAGGTGGATGTGGATTAGGAGCTTAGAGGTTGACTAGGCCGTGACCGTGGCAGTGTAGGTGGAAGTGGCGGTGGTGGAGGAGGAGGAGGTAGCCAACACTGTTATTTGGTTTTTTTTTTGTTCTAATTGGGGTAGCCCCCAAAATATTGAGACATATTAAAAAAAAACAAGTATATCAATGGCTGTGTGAGGCCGGTCTAAATGTCTATTCTGCACAAGGTACAGACAAGTCTTGTGGGATCCATGCCTGGTTCATTTTAATAAACGTTAGCTTGTCCACGTTGGCTGTGGACAGGTGGATGCGCTTGTCTGTGATAACGCCCACTGCCATGCTAAACACACGTTCAGACAATACACTGGCTGCAGGGCAGGCCAGTACCTCCAAGGCATAAAGGGCAAGCTCAGGCCATGTGCCCAATTTGGAGACCCAGAAGTTTAAAGAGGCAGACCCATCAGTCAGTACGTGTAGATGTGTGCACACATTCTGTTCCACCATGTTGCTGAAATGCTGCCTCCTGCTAAGACGTTGCCTATCAGCTGGTGGTGCTGTTTGTTGTGGCAGGCTGCTGACAAACCTTTTCCACATTTCGGCCATGCTAACCCTGCCTTCTGAGTTGCTGGCGGTGCCACAGCTGCGTTGGCGACCTCTTCCTCCTCCTCTGCCTTCACCTTGTGCTTCCACAGAGCCCTCTGTGTCATTTGGGAATGCCCTTAGCAGCGCGTCTACCAGCATGCGCTTGTAGTCGAGCATCTTCCGATCACGCTCCATTGAGGGAATTAAGGACGGCACGTTGTCCTTGTAATGTGGACCCAGCAGGGTGGCCACCCAGTAATCGGCACAAGTTAAAATGTGGGCAACTCGGCTGTCGTTGAGCAGGCACTGCAGCATGCAGTCGCTCATGTGTGCCAGGCTGCCCAGAGGCAAAGACAAGCTGTCCTCTGTGGGAGGTGTATAATCTGTGTCCTCCGTATCCCCCCAGCCACGCTCCAGTGATGCCCATGAGCTGCGTTGGGTGCCACCCTGCTGTGAACACGGTTCCTCCTTCTCCTCTTCCTCCTCATCATATTTCTCCTCCTCCTCATCTTCCAGAACTGTGCCCTGGCTTGAAAATTTTACCTGGCCTATGCTGGTGCAGGAACCCACCCTCCGAGCCACTTGTGAATGACTGGCCTGATAACCATGGAAATGACCCCTCTTCCTCCTCCTCTTCCTCCTGTGCCACATCCTCCTCCATCATCGCCTGAAGTGTTTTTTCAAGGAGACATAGAAGTGGGATTGTAACGCTGAGAACAGCGTCATTGGCACTGGCCATGTTGGTGGAGTACTCAAAACACCGCAATATGGTACATAGGTCTCACATGGAGGCCCACTCATTGGTGGTGAAGTGGTGCTGTTCCGCAGAGCGACTGACCTGTGCGTGCTGCAGCTGAAACTCCACTATTGCCTGCTGCTGCTCGCACAGTCTCTCCAGCATGTGCAAGGTGGAGTTCCACCTTGTGGGCACATAGGAGGTGGTGAACGGGAAGGCCGAAGTTCCACTGCAGCGCAGACAGGCGAGCAGCAGCAGGGTGAGAACAATGAAAGCGCGCACAGACGGCCCACACTTTCTGCAGCAGCTCTGACATATGCGGGTAGTTTTTTAGAAATTTCTGCACCACCAAATTCAACACATGCACCAGGCAAGGAATGTGTGTTAAACCGGCTAGGCCCAGAGCTGCTACTTGATTTCGCCCATTATCGCACACCACCAGGCCGGGCTTGAGGCTCAGTGGCAACAACCACTCATTGGTCTGTTGTTCAATGCCCGTCCACAGCTCCTGCGCAGTGTGGGGTTTATCCCCCACACATATCAGTTTTAAAAGAGCCTGCTGTCGTTTCCCCCCTGGATGTGCTGAAGTTGGTGGTGAAGGTGTTATGCTGAGTGGATGAGGAGGTGGTAGAGGAGGACGAGGAGGAAGCGCAGTAGGAGGAGGAGGCAACAGGAGGCAAAGAGAAATGCCCTGCAATCCTCGGAGGTGGAAGAACATGCGCCAAACGGCTAGCCGCCTCAGGCCCACCCACCACTACATTTGCCCAGTGTGCAGCTAGTGATATACAGCGTCCCTGCCCGTGCTTACTGGTCCACGTATCAGTGGTTATGTGGACCTTGCCACAGATGGCGTTGCGCAGTGCACACTTGATCTCGTTGATCTGACTTGTTTGTGCAGGGAAGGGATGGCTCACCTGGAATAGTAGTGGTGGCTGGGAACCACATACTGTGGACAGACACCGCATCAGGTTTTTAAAACTGTCCGTGTCCACCAGACAGAATGACAGCATTTCAAAGGCCAGGAATTTTGAAATGCTGGCATTAAGGGCCAGGGATCGTGGGTGGGTAGGGGGGTCTCCAGTGTTTGGGAGATGGAGAGCTGTAAGCTTCCACGGGACCGTGTGGAAATGTTTGGGGACGGTGGCGGACATGGTGGTGTTGCTGTCACATCATCTGTTTGCTGGGTGGCAGGTGATACTGGCACTGTAGAGGTGGAGGAAGAGGCCGAGGCAGCAGCAGAAGAGGAAGCAGGAGGAGGCCGAGACCTTTCTTGGATTTTGAGGTACTTATTCCACTGCAGCAAGTGCTTTGCATTTAGATGCCTGGTCATGGAGTTTGTGCTCAGGTTGAGAACATTTGTGCCTCGCTTCAGCCTCTCATTGCACAGTGTGCAAACCACTTGCGTCTTGTAGTCAGCACATTGTCTGAAGAACTGCCACGCCGGGGAATGCTTTTGAGCTGCCTTTGGTGTGCTAGGTCCCTGGGTGTGATGGGTAGTAGCAGGCATACTGTCTAGGGGACGCTCGCTCCGCTTTTGCAACCTGCTTCCTCTTTTGCTGTGCTGGTGCCTCTGTGCGACCACCACCTCTTCCTCCAAACTGCACACATCACTCGCATGACCTTCATTCCATGTGGGGTCTAGGACCTCATCATCCTCCACATCATCTTCCACCCACCCTTCACCACTGCCCTCCTTGTCAGTTTGCACACTGAGGAAAGCCGCAGCAGTTGGCACCTGTGTTTCGTCATCATCAGAGACGTGCTGCGCTGGTGTTTCCATGTCCTCATCCTGCAACAGAAGTGGTTGGGCATCGGTGTACTCAATGTCTTCCACTTCTGGGGCAGGGCTATGTGGATGGCCCACGGAAAGCACACCAGCAGAGTCATCAAAAAGCATAAGAGACTGCTGCATGACTTGGGGCTCAGAATGCTTGGCTGATTTACAAGGGGCTCAGATGAAAGACAGATGGCCATGGGGTTCAGGTGCCAACTCTGAGCTTTCATCAAGGGACCGGGTGGGAGACAATGTGAAGGAACTGGAGTCATTGTCAGCCACCCAATCTACTATCGTCTGTACTTGTTCTGGCCTCACCATTCATTGAGCGCCATTCGGGCCTCCCATATAACGTTGAAGGTTCTGTCAGCTACCTGAGGAAGGTGTTTCACTTGTGCGTGTAGCTGGCACAGATCGACCACGTCCTATCCTTGCAACAGGAGCTTCAGCAACACCACCAACACCAGCAGCACCAGCAGCACCACGACCACGTCCCTTATTTGAAGCTCTCCTCATTCTGTACACAAATGTACTATGTAGCACTATTTATTAATACTAAAAAAAAGAATAATAAATTATTCTTCTTTTTTTAAAAAAAAACAAAAACAAAATTGTAGATGCCCTTTTTATTTTTGTGCAAAAAATGCACCGCTCACACCAGCAGCAGGAACCTTTCCCTACACCAGTATGAGATGATTTTAGAACGATCGATAATCTGTCTTTCACAGCACCGACAGGAACCTGTCCCTACTGTAGTATGAGATGATTTTAGAACAATAATCTCCCCCTCACAGCACCGACAGGAGCCTCTCCCTAATGCAGTAGTAGATGGTTTTAGAATGATAAACTCTCCCTCAGAGCACCAACAGGAACCTCTCCCTAATGCAGTAGTAGATGGTTTTAGAACGATAAACTCTCCCTCAGAGCACCAACAGGAACCTGTTCCTAATGAAGTAGTAGATGGTTTTAGAATGATAATCCCCCCCTCAGAGCACCAACAGGAACGTCTCCTAATGCAGTAGTAGATGGTTTTAGAATGATAATCTCTCCCTCAGAGCACCAACAGTTACGTCTCCCTAATGCACTATAAGATGGTTCTGAACGCTAATGTCTCCCTCACAGCACAGACAGGAACATCTCCCTAATGCACTATAACATGGTTCTGAATGCTAATGTCTCCCTCACAGGACTGCAATGAAGGTCTCCCTAATGCAGTCTGAGATGGTTGTGAACGCCATCTTTCCCTCACAGCACCGGCATGAAGCTCTCCCTATTCTAGTCTCAGATGATCTGACACGCGGCGCTACGTGACTCCAGCCTCATATAGAGGCTGGGTCACATGATGCACTGGCCAATCACAGCCATGCCATTAGTAGGCATGGCTGTGATGGCTTCTAAGGGCAAACTAGTGAAAAGCTTGTTGATTGGCTGCCCAGCAGCTATAGAAAAGGCCTCAAAAATACCCGAATACCGAACCCGATCCCAGACTTTTTTTTAATGTCCGGGATCGCGTTCGGGGCACGGACACCCCAAAGTCCGGTATGGACCCGAACTTTACAGTCCGAGTTCGCTCAACGCTACTAACTGTGATAGATGTTGTTGAAGTCGGGAAGCCAGGACTTTAGTAAACATCTTTAGGTCAACATTCAGGAGAGATATCGGCCTGTAGCTGCCGCACGCTGTTGGGTCCTTGCCATCTTTGAGAAGAACCATGATATAGGCTTTTAAAGTTTCTGGAGGGAGGGTCACCTCTGCCCACAGTTAATTGAATAAATTAACCATGTAAGGACCAAGAGTGGGTAAGAGGAGTTTGTAGTACTGTAATGTGAAGCTGTTGGGTCCCTGGGCATTACCCGGCTTAGTCATGCCACTGAGGAGAACAACAAGGAAAATTGTCGCTCAAGGTGAATGGATCCAGGTGAGGTCCAATGGGTGGGATTCCTCATACACATGCAAGCCCCAGCTCGCCCGCAGTGGTAGACTATAAGGAAACAATTGGCTGCACACGGATGTAGCAGAGATCCATTTATTGAATATTCCGTATAAAGAACATGCCATACACCACAGGTGCAAAAGCCAGAACAGAGGTGGATGCATTTCACACAACTACATGTGCTTCACTGGATGAGTAAGCACATGTAGTTGTATGAAACGTGTCCACCTCTGTTCTGGCTATTGCACTTGTGGTGTGTGTCATGTTCTTTATATGGAATATTCAATAAATGGATCTCTGCTATGTCGTTGTACAGCCAATTTCTTCCTTATAGTCGTGCCCACTGCCCACTGGAGTTCCTCCAAAGTGATGGAACCTTCCAATTCTTCTCAAACTTTGAGGGAAAGGTTAGGTAGTTTATACAATACTAGGTATTCCTCTAATTGAGTTTGGAATGGGGGCTGAACCTGGAGTTTATAAAGAGAGGAGTAAAATCCTCTAAATTCTACTGCAATCTGTTTAGGCAGGACGACCTTTCAACCATTTGAAGATGAAATTTAAGGGATATAAGTAGCCAATTTATGTTCCCTAATGGATTTGGCCAGAAGGCGGCCATATTTATCACCCGATTCGTAGACCATTTTCCTACAAGTTTGTAGGACTGCTTTGGCTTTGTAACACAATGCTTACGGGCCGCCAAGAGTTCCCTCTCCAGCATTGGGTATGGTGTGCTTGTGTTTGAATTCCAAGGCGGTGGATCTCCATCAAAAGAGATGCAAGTTTTTCCTCTCATTTTTGTTTAACCACTTCCCCACTTCATCCCCGGAAAGATTTCCTAGTTTAGGACCAGAGCACTTTTTGCGATTCGGCACTGCGTCACTTTAACTGACAATTGTCGTGCGACGTTGTACCCAAACAAAATTTGCGTCCTTTTTTTCCCACAAATAGAACTTTCTTTTGGTGGGATTGGATCCCCTCTGCGTAATTTCTGACTGATTAATATGCGAGCCATGTTTAATCAGCACTCCTCTAATAACCACCTTATGTGCTTCTCAAATAATCCCAGGATCATTTTCCGGAGTGGCATTTGTTTGAAAGTAGAACCCTAATTCCCTGACCACATCCACCAATATCTCTGGGTAAGAGACTTTCATTCAATTTCCATGACCGTGTTTTGGAAGATGGCGTATTGGAGAGTGCATAGGTCAAGACAACCGGGGCATGGCCTGACCACGTAATGGCACCCATGGAAGAGCCTGCGATAGCATATAGTTGACAATGCGGGATTAAAAAGTAAACTGTTCATGTGAATAGTTTATGAGGAGAAGATTAAAATGTATAATCTCTTTCCCTCGAATGGAGGAGGCGCCAAACATCCACTAACTGTACCTTGTGAAGGCTTGCGTTATCTGTTTACGAGAGCCCGCTGGAACAGAGGAGGTACCAGAAGAGGTATCTACAGATGGACTTAGGGGGATGTTAAAGTCACTGCCCAAGATTAATTAGCCCTCTGCAACCTCAAGTAGTTTGTGAAGACTGCGGCTGGTAGCTAGAGTCACTTTAACACCACCAATCATGTCCTTGACAAACAGAATCCTTCAACATCAACAAGGGTATTCTAACATGTCTATGGCAGCTTGTCAGAAAGTATGATTGAGACCCCTTTTGATTTGGCTGCTGTATTAGTAGAGTGATAGGTCATTGGATAAAATCTGTTTTTAACCACTTCAGCCCCGGAAGAATTTTGCACTTTAGGACCAGAGCATTTTTTGCAATTCGGCGCTGCGTCGCTTTAACTGACAATTGCGCGGTCGTGCGACCTTGTACCCAAACAAAATTTGCGTCCTTTTTTTCCCACAAATAGAGCTTTCTTTTGGTGGTATTTGATCGCCTCTGCGTCATTTATTATCGCCGCTATAAACAAAAGAAGAGCGACCATTTTGCAAAAAAACCCAAATTTCTTACTTTTTGCTAAAATTCAAATCCAAAAAAAAATATAAAAAAACATTTTTTTCACCGTTTTTGGCTGATTTATACAATTCCTCATATTTGCGATAAAAAAATCGCAATCAGCGTTTATTGATTGGTTTGCGCAAAAGTGGCCGCGTTTACGGATGATGAGAATTCATTTCTGGGGTTTTTTTTTTTTTTTACTAGTAATGGCGGCAATCTGCGATTTTTAGCGTAATACGATATTGGGGCGGACATGTCGGAACATTTTGACACTTTTTTGGGACCAATGACATTTATTCAGCGATCAGAAATTTAAATGTCCACTGATTACTGTATGAATGTCATTGGCAGTGAAGGGGTTAACCTGGGGGGGGCTAGGGGTTAAGTGTGTTCCCTGGGTGTGTTCTTACTGTGGGGGGGTTTACATCGGCGGTTTCCCGTTCTTTCCCTGTAGCCGCTCATCACGGCTCGCCGGCGGACATCGGGTCCGCCCGAGCCGCGGGCACACTCCCCAGGAGTGCGGCGGGTGTGCGCGCGCCCCCTGGTGGCCAAATGCGAATCGCCGCTTATTTACGGCAGGGCTCCCCGACTGCCGCCGTGAAAAGACGGCGCACGGTCGGGAACCAGTTAAGTATGGGCAGTTTGTCATCTCTAAAGTGTGTTTCCTGAATAAACGCTACATCAGCTTGGAGGCGTTTTAAATGGATTTTTGTTTTTATTGATAAAGAAATATATTTTTTAAAACATTTTAAAGTATAACTAAAGGCAAAACATTTTTTTAGGTTGGAGTGGAGAGGGATTAGAACATTTGTCAGTTTTTATTGCTGCCTGTGCCCCCATTAAGGAGATTCGCCCTCTCTATTTGTCCTGTTTACCATTGTCATTGAAAGTGAAAGTAAAAGAAAATGTCACATTTTGTGTTGTCCCCAGAAAAGTAATAGGGGAATTTTTTTCAATGGGCATACTAGTTCCAGTGACCTTGGGGTCCCCAAGGAATTCCCTTATTTTGATGGGATTTTCTCTCACTTTTTGTTTGGCTATGGGACAGGAAGTGAAGGTAAATCTCTGCAATGGGACACAGGTGGCGAACAAAAAAAATCTGACAGGGGTTATAACCCTTCCCTGCTCTATCCAAATTTTTTTTTTTAAATTGCCTATAGTTCTACTTTAAGTCTCTTTCTAGGTTACTTTTTTTGTAAATGAATAGGGGTATTATGTGCCCCTTACTCAGTTACATGTATCTAGCGGTTCCCTTAATTTTAAAGGGGGGCTTCCAGATTCCCATGAGGCTCCTGCCCACAGTCCCCCAAAACCACTGTGCAAGGGCTGTGAGGAAGAGGACCTTGTCCTCATCAACCTGGGGACAAGATGCTTTGCCGGGAGGTGTTGAGGACATGTGACCTGGTATGGTTCAAGAGGCTAGGCTCTCCTCCACTTTTCTGGCCAACCAGGCTGCTTGCTCCAAATATGAGTCTGGAATGGATTTTAAGAGAAACTTTTTTTTTATTTTTTACATGAGAATCCCCCTTAACAATCCATACCAGACTCAGAGTTGGGTATGAATTTTGGGGGGACTCTATGCAGTTTAGTTTTCATTTTTTGTTTTTGTTAAAAGACAAAATATACAGTTTAAATTGCTGGCAAATGACAGACGGCTTAGCTCCCATTGGTTTCAAAGAGGTTTGGGTTCAGCATCTGAATTTCTCTAAAATTTGCAGAACCAAACTCAAGGCAGTTCAGCTTATTCCTAGTGAAAAGCTACTAAACTTGCTAAATATATAATGAGTTCATTCGAATATCAGAGACTGATTCAGTTTAAAACATTTTCTATTGTCATACTCTCCACTCCCAATAAATTATACATTTGACAAATATGTATTTATTTATAATTATGCAAATCATTTATTTTGAATAGTTTTATTTCTCCAAGTACTGTAATTTTTCATGTACTTTCATGTACTTTTATGTTCTTGCTCAATAAAAAATTGCAACCATAAAAATTAAAAATAAAACAATTGTCCATAGCGTCTGTTATCTCCATCTAGTGGTCATATGATTTACTGCATCCTTATCCATATACCAGTTAAAAGTTAGTTATAAAACAATTGAGGTCAATTTCGATATTGAGCCCATAAGGATGTAATGTGTCTAGTTTATTTATCCATCTCATCTCATTTTGTGAGATTTGTTTTCTCTTTCGTTCATTGACGGATGCAGCATCTCTTCATTACGCCTGGGGTTACGCCACCTTTCACTAGGAGTGGACTAGGCAGAACTTCAGTCCAGCTAAAAAGCAGACATAGCCCCTCCCAGGGGGCGGTGTTCATTGGTATAACCCCCCACCAGCCAGCTCAGCCTTCAGTCTTTTCTACCTAGTGCAAGGAGTTGGACAGGCCCCATGCTGGGACCTGTGATTCCACGATTTAGTTATTCTTTCTTCTGATGAAGACTACAATCAAGTAGCCGGCTGGGTGACAGGCTGGATTATATAGATCCAGGGAGTCTCCCCAGCTCGGCCAACAGACCGAGCGGACCTATGCTGGGTCGGCCGTGTCAGGCCCCGTTCCGTGCGGGGCGGCCTGTGGGTTAAATGTCCCGCCAGCACACTTAAGACCGGGCTTCGGGTCCGCGTCACGGGTGTCGCTCGGCCGGCAGCTCCCCCTGTAGGAATAGACAGGGAGGCAGGTCTGTCTCGGGTGGGATTCCCACACCGCCCGTCAGGATGGGTAAGTAATCCCCTTGTCCCTGGCCGAGTCGCGGTGGGGCTGGTGGGTTTCCCCCCATTCCCTGGGGTGTCTGGCGGTGCTCCCTCCTCCATCCCTATCCCCCCATCCTCCACCCTTATGCCCCGGTCTGCCTGCGCTGCGCAGCAAAAGAAAAAAAAAAAAGAAGTTTTTTATTTTTATTCTGGGGACCGGTATCGCCACTGGGGGGGGCCCTGGAGGGGTTTCCACCCCCCTTCCCCCTACCACTCCCCCTGGTTGCTTCGGCGGCTGCCTTGTGCGGCGGTCGGCGCCATTTTTCTTTGGCCCGGCCGCCATTTTGCTGAAGCTGCCCGCATGTTTCCATGCGGCCGCCATTTTGCGGGAGTCGCCCGCTCGTTTTGGCCTCTAGTGTGCACGGTGGCCATTTTTGATTGGTCGGCCGTGCATTAAAGGCTATGGCTGGAGGGGTGGGCGGTCCCTGAGCGCTTCCTGGTCCGAAAGCACATGTCCCGCCTGAGCAAGGCGACCACTATTCCAGTGGAGGGCACGCCGTCTTTTAAGGATCCGGCTGACAGGAGGGCCGAGGCAGTTGCCAAGGCCATGTTTGTCTTGACTGGGTCGACCATGGGACCGGCGCTAGCGTCGGCACTTGTGGCACAAGCTCTGACGGAATGGGCTGTGGTGTTGCATCGTGATTTGAGCAAGGCGCATGTCCCACTTGAAACCGTGGAGCTGGCTCAACAGCTCACCCAGGGGCTCAGGTATCTCTGTGATGTGGCCCTGTCTGCCTTCACAGTAGTGATCAGGCGTGTACTCTGGTTGAAGTGCTGGTCTGGGGACCAGGCGTCGAAGAAGGTGCTTACTGACTTGCCCTTTCAGGGAGGGTGCCTCTTCGGAGTTTCTTTGGATGAGATCATCAAGGATCTCACGGGGGGGAAAGTGTACCTTTCTCCCCGAGCCTAAGAGGGGTAAGGAGCCTCGTCGCAGGCCGGGCCCCTCGTTTTCTGGTCAGAAAAAGTTTTTTGTGCCCCCCGTTCAGCGGGCAAGGGTGCTAAGCCCTTCAAGGCT
Organism: Glandirana rugosa; assembly: GCA_018402905.1. Lineage (NCBI taxonomy): Eukaryota > Metazoa > Chordata > Amphibia > Anura > Ranidae > Glandirana > Glandirana rugosa. Next base: position 307,054 of record BLSH010458905.1, on the reverse strand, counting down.
GCTGCAGGAAGTCAGAAGCGACCGTGGCAGCATAAGCAAGAGAAGTCAGATGGGAAGCCCTCCTCCGCATGATGGGTTGCCCCCGCCCGCCGCTCGGGTGGGGGGATCGCCTGCTGGAGTTCGTGGAACAATGGACCTCTCGCATTTCAGATTCCTGGGTGTGCAAGGTGGTCTCCGCGGGGTACAAGATAGAATTCCGTACCATGCCTCCAGACAGGTTCTTTGCCTCCAGTCGGAGGCTTCCCCCAGGGCGACGGTTGGCCCTGCTGGGGGCCATGCAGGATCTGCTCTACAAGGGGGTGGTTGTGCTGGTGCCGGCCATGGAACGTTTCCATGGTTTTTACTCCAACCTGTTTGTGGTCCCAAAGAAGGATGGGGTCAGGCCCATCCTGGATCTGAAGGCGCTCAACATTTATGTTCAGGCGCGGAAATTCAGGATGGAGTCAGTCCACTCGGTGGTAGCGGCCCTTTGCCAGAGGGACTTGCTAGCATCCTTGGATATCAAGGATGCATATCTGCATGTCCTCATCTGTGCCTCGCACCAACATTTTCTACGTTTCACGGTGGGCAATCACCACTACCAGTTTGTGGCCTTGCCATTCGGCCTGACCTTGGCCCCCCTGGGTTTTCACCAAGCTCCTGGTACCGGTGTTGGCTCTATTGCGGCAGAGGGGCATTGCAGTTCCGGAATATCTGGATGACCTGCTTCAGAGTCAGCCTCAGCTCTGAGGGACAACATAGCCATCACACTGCACACTCTGCAGGAGTTAGGATGGGTGATCAATTGGCCGAAGTCGGTGTTGACTCCGTCACACTGCCTGGAGTACCTGGGTTTGACCTTGGATTCGGTCAGGGCAAGAGTTTTTCTTCCTTCAGGAAAACTGCAGACGCTGCAGCAGGCGATGGGGTCTCTTCTGTCAGAGAAGTGGCTCTCTCTGAGGTTTGGTATGCGGGTCCTGGGGCTCATGGCATCCATCTTTGAGGCGGTTCCGTATGCCCAGAGTCATACCCGGTCCCTGCAGCGCTTGATTCTGCTTTGGTGGGACAAATCTTCTCTATCCATGGATCACCTGGTCAAGCTGGACCATGAGGCCAGGTCCTCTCTAATTTGGTGGTTAAGGGCCTCGGCCCTGAAGGAGGGGAAGTCCTTCCTCCCCATGATGTGGTCTGTAGTGACCACAGATGCCAGTCTAAGCAGCTGGAGGGGAGTCCTAGGGTTGTTGTCAACCCAGGGTCATTGGTCTCGGGAGGAAAGTCGGCTCCCGATCAATGTGCTGGAACTTCGGGCCATCAGGCATTGCCTCTCCCATTGGTCGGGAAGGCTGCGAGGGTGCCCCGTCAGAGTCCAGTCGGACAATGCCATGGCCGTGGCATATGTGAACCATCAGGGCGGAATGAGAAGCTCGGCACCATTAGAGGCAGCTCACATTCTGCGGTGGGCAGAGCTTCATGTGGCAGCTCTCTCCGCCGTGAACATTCCGGGCATAGAAAATTGGCAAGCGGATTACCTCAACCGACAGAGGTTGGATCAGGGAGAGTGGTCCATGCATCCGGAAGTGTTCCAACAAATTTGCCAAAAATGGGGCGCTCCAGACGTAGATCTGCTGGCGTCCCGGCTCAATCGAAAGGTTCAGACCTTCGTGAGCAGAGCAAGGGATCCGCTGGCGGACGCCCTTGTAGCTCCGTGGAGCCAGTATCGGCTCATCTATGCTTTTACTCCTCTGAAGCTGATTCTGCATTTGTTGCGCAGGATAGAGGTGGAGGGGATTCCAGCTATTCTGGTGGCTCCGGATTGGCCTCGGCGTTTGCTTTACCCTCTCTGGCTTTGACGGTCTAGCTATTGAATCCCAGGTCTTTTTTTTTTTTAAATAGTTTTTATTGAATTTTACATATGAACATAGGGATAAGTACAGAGGCATCAAATCTGTCACGCTGTTGAAAATTTAGAGGTTATACAATATATATTCTTTTGATAAAAGCAGTATAACTTAACATTGAATACATTTAAGCAAAAATCGATAACCTGTCTTATCTTAATCGTGGGTGAGGTATGGCGCCCCGTCTCTCCAGACACCCCACTGGGAACATAATGTGTCTAGGGAGAGGTGAGCCTCCACGCCCCGTCCTACTACTCCGAGGTGTTCTCAGAGTAATTAGAGGTAAAAGAGTGAGGGGTTACCATTATGAGGCTTGTGGGTTTGCAAGTGTTACATCTAGTTAAATGCAGGTGTAATATCAGAATCCCAGGTCTTGAGAGATTGGGGGTCTCCGCTTCGGTGATTCTCACAATGCTCAAGGCACGTAAGTGCACTTCTAGGAAGATATACCATCGCACCTGGAGAGCGTATATCGCCTGGTGTGAAGGGGGTGGAACCCCCGTTCCTTTTCAGTGTCCCGGGGGCAAGCTTTTCTTCAGCAAGGCCTGGACCGTAAACTGGCGTTGAACACTATCAAGGGTCAGGTTTCTGCCTTGGCTATCTTTTTTCAGCGTCCTCTGGCGATGCATTCTTTGATTCACACCTTTATTCAGGGGGTCCGACATGTCGCTCCCCGGGTGCGTACGCCTTTGGCACCTTGGGACCTCAATCTGGTCCTTTCTGGGCTTCAGAAGCCTCCCTTTGAAAATATCAGGGAGATTTCCTTACAACTGCTTTCGCGGAAGGTGGCTTTTCTGGTAGCCATCACTTTTGCCAGACGAGTGTCAGAGTTGGCGGCTCTGTCGTGTAGGTCTCCGTTTCTGGTCCTACACAAGGATAAGGCAGTTTTGCACCTGTCACCTTCCTTCTTGCCGAAGGGGGTATCTTCTTTTCACATTAACGAGGACATTGTCCTTCCTTCACTATGTCCGCGCCCGTCCCATCCTAAGGAGATTGCCTTGCATTCCTTGGATGTGGTTAGGGCTTTGTGGGTGTACTTGGCGACCATGGCCTCTGTTCAGAGGTCGGATGCGCTCTTTGTAGTGGTGGATGGACCACGCAAGGGCTTGGCGGCCTCTTCGCCCACCATTTCTCAATGGATTCGACAGACAGTGACCTGTGCGTATGACTTGCGGGGTCTCGAGCCCCCCTTTCCGGTCACGGCTCACTCTACCAGGGCGATTAGCACTTCCTGGGCTTTCCGACATCAAGCGTCGGTTTCTCAAGTGTGCAGAGTGGCTACATGGTCCTCAGTGCACACCTTTACTAAGTTTTACAAAGCTGATGTTTCAGCATCTTTGGATGCTGCTTTTGGCCGCAAGGTTTTGCAGGCCGCTGTGTGAAGTTCCTCCAAATCTTTGTGGAGAGTTCCCCCGTTGGGTGAAATTTTGTTTTTGCGTTACCCACCCCTCTTTTGACACTGCTTTGGGACATCCCCAGTCGTAATGAAGAGATGCTGCATCCGTCAATGAACAAAAGAGAAAATAGGATTTTTTAACTCACCGTAAAATCCTTTTCCTTTTCATTGATGGATGCAGCACCCCTCTGTTTGGTTCGAGCTTGCACTACTTGTTACGGACTGAAGGCTGAGCTGGATGGTGAGAGGTTATACCAAGGACGACCGCCCCCTGGAAGGGGCTGTGTCTGCTTTTTAGCTGAACTGAAGTTCTGCCTAGTCCACTCCTAGTGAAAGGTGGCGTAACCCCAGGCGTAATGAAGAGATGCTGCATCCGTCAATGAACTCAGAGAAAAGGATTTTACGGTGAGTTAAAAAATCCTATTTTTAACCACTTGCTTACTCGGCACTTAAACCCCCTTCACATGACAATTGCACAGTCATGCAACACTGTATTACATTACATTACATTTTTATATTTTTTTCTCAAAAATAGAGCTTTCTTTTGGTGGTATTTAATCACCACTGGGGTTTTTATTTTTTTGCTAAAAAAAAATGAAAAAAGACCAAGCAGTTTGAAAAAAAAACAGTTTCATAGTTTGTCATAAAATTTGGAAAACAGGTACTTTTTCTCCTTCATTCATGTGCGCTGATGAGGCTGCACTGATGGGCACTAATAGGCTGCACTGATGGGCACTGATAGACTGCACTAATGGGCATTGATAAGGTGGCACTGATGGACACTGATAGGTGGCCCTGATGGGTGGCACTGATGGTTGGCACTAATGGGTGGCATTGAAGGGCACTGATAGGTGGCACTGAAGTACACTGATAGGTGGCACCAACAGGCAGCACTGATAGGTGGCACTGATGGGCACTGGTAGGCACTAGTAGGTGACACTTATAGGCAGCACTGATCGTGGCATTGATGATGAGGCTCTGATGGGCATTGATTGACAGCACTGGTGGGCATTGATAAGTGGTACTGTTGGGCAAAGGTAGGTGGCACTTTGGTCACTGATAGTTGGCGCTGTGGGCACTGGTAGGTGACACTGTGGGCACTGGCAGGTACTGATAGGTGGTACTGGCAGGTGGCACTGGTGGGCACAGATGAGGAAGCCACAGCTCCCTGGGTGAGGGACCAATGTCCCTCTGACAAAAGCCGGTGATCGGCTTTTTTTTTTCCCTCACGCTGACAGCATGAGGGAAAAAAAAATACGATCTTCTGTTTATATCACATGATCAGCTGTCTTTGGCTGACAGATGATCACACGGAAAGGGGCCGGGACTGGCCCCTTACTCCAATCTGTGATCAACCTCATAGACTCGGTGATCACAGAGCACACTGTGCGCACCCCGTGCATGCCAGGGGTGCGCAGGCAGCTCATGCTCGGGAGGAAGTCTATTGACGCCCTCCCGTCAATTAAGGCCCACGCTGTAGCCATCATTCGGCTATAGTGCGGGCATGAAGCAGTTAAGATCATTCCTCCTCCAGGGTTTGTGTACCCTATTGATCCCTTAAAAACTAGTAATCAGGATCTTTATTGTGGAATAAATGAAAATGATTCAAAACACTGTATTTTCTGTACCCTTTAGTTATATTATTAATATGTTCGCTGAAACATGCAGCCAATTTTCTGGTGGTTCTACCCACGCATTGGAGCCCACGTGGGCACTCCAACATGTAGGTAACATATTAGCTATTAAAAAAAATATATTAGTATAATAAAACTGGAACTCCTTAAATTTTCTGTATCTCTTAATGGTTCTACATGGTAAACATGTAAGAAAAAAGGTCTAGAAAGGTGCCTCTTTTTTGGGGAATCTGGTATACAATGATCAGTCTTATTTATTTTGTTTTTTTTTAATAACGGTTTACTGACAATAAGTTGACAAACAGATAAGACATAGAAGCAAAGCATAACTGTAACAAATGGGAATGCAGTAGGATCACCCAAAGACCAACAGAAAAGACAAATACTTAAGAGTGCAGCATAACAGTGCGTGGTAGCCCAGGGTCTGGGTTATTTACTGGCAACGCTCTAAAAACAATTAATAAAGAGAGTAAAGTGGAGAAATGCGAGAGGAGAGTATATAAAGAAGAAGAGAGAAGGGATGAAAATAATGGGAGAAAGGAAAAGAAGGGGTAGGGGAGGATAGGATGCTGGCATCAGGTGGCTTGGCAGAGTAAAGGAAAAACATTTACCGATTTCGGAAATATAGAGTCAATGTTCTCGGAGACTTAAAAATTAATCTTAGGCACATGCGCGGCGGCGCTTGGTGCTCCTTCCCGGCCAGAAAACCCGGCCACAGCCCCAGTAACACCAGTTTCAGAACGCCAACTCTCTCCCCCAGCTCCGGTGACCTTCCGAACCACTTTGGATGGCGGCTCCCGCGGCGCGAAGGGACCTATCTCGGCAGCTAGAGACCGGGGCTTCGCTAGGTCCTAATCCTAAAATGACGCCCGCTACCAATGCACGGGGACAGACGGCGGAGGAGGAACAGTCCATAGTGGACCAGGACAGCTTACCTTTCTGCACAGACCTACCACTCAGCCCTAATACGGGTAAGACTGATATAATGTCATCCCCAGCCCCATCGGACTCCCTGTTAGCAGGACCTGCAGGCTGCTCATTCCATACTCCCATGTTAAGGGGGGGATGACCATCGCACTCCGGATCACCTGGGGGGTCTCAGCAATGTATCCCTCTCTCCTCCTACAGATTTCCCATCTATGCTGGAGATGTTCTCACAAATGCTGACCAGGGGCCTGGCTCAGAACGCAGCCCAGATTACATCCACCATACAATCAGACCTACAACAATTGGGGTCCAGGATTGAGGCAATAGAGGCCAAGACAGAGCAAGCAGTAGATCAGGCTAATCAAAATACGGACCACATCCAAGAGCTGCATGAGCAATTAGACATTGCTCTTAATAAGCTGGATGATCTAGAGAATAGGTCCCGCAGGTACAACTTTAGGATCAGGGGGCTCCCTGAATCCTTCAAGGACCATGATCTGGCGGTCCGTTCTCTTCTAAAGGATCTAATCCCGGACATCCCAGGCCACCATTTGGAATTGGACCGTGCTCTCAGGGCGCTCCAAGCACCTGCCAAGATGGTCTCCCGAGAGACATTGTGGTTAAACCCCACTATTACAAAATGAAAGAACTGGTAATGCGTCAAGCACGAAACAAGGAACAGCTCCACATCCATGGTCATCCAATTCAGATATTTGCTGACCTATCACCATATACCATTCAACAGCGGAGGTCCCTGAGACCATTGCTGCAGATCCTGGCTCAAAATTCCATGATCTACAGGTGGTCATTTCCTTTTCGTCTGAACTTCTCATTCCGGTAAAGCTTATGGCTTCTCAACCTTTGTGGAAGGGGAACACATCCTCCTGTATCTGGATCTCATCTCGCAGTCTCCCTTAGCCCCTACTCTTCCTAAGGCTTCGGGCTCCGCAAAGAGGCCACCACCGCCAAGCCCCATTGCACCCTTATGGCAGAAGCAACAGGCCAAAAGATCAAAAGAAGCCAGACCGCCTTGATTCGACTATCTTGAAGATCATCTATTTTCTTTCTTGGAAGGACATAACCTGCCAAGCCCGGTTAGGCTTCATATTTCCTCCCAGGTTCTGAATCTTATACGTTCCCCCTCTCCATGGTCAATGCACTTTGTAGGACTATTTGGTTACTATACAGGGGACCTTCAGTTCTCTCTAGAGTTGATCGCACCTCTGGAAGCTCGGGTTCTGCAGGTTCGGCTGAACTTCGGGAAAAAGTCCGGGTTCGGGACCGAACTTGACCCGAACTTTGTCCCGGACCCCGAACCCCATTGAAATCAATGGGGACCCGAACTTTTAGGCACAAAAATGGCTGTAACAAAGTCCTGGCAAGTCCTAGAGGCCTGCAAAAGGAAGGAAAATGGGGGTAAGAGTCAGACAAGTGCCCTACAAAGAAATGGGGATAGGGAAATAACTTAAAATCATTTTTAAGCTAAAATCACATAAAAAAATCAAAAATGGAGGTGGATGTGGAGTTGGAGGTTGAAGAGGCGGTGAAAGTGGCGGTGGAGGAGGAGGAGGTAGCCAACACTGTTTTTTTAATTTTTGTGCAAGAAATGCACCGCTGGCCGCAAATGTAGTTTTTGGAATTTTTTTATTTTTTTAAACCAGCAATGTAGACTTTTTTTATTTTTGTGCAAGAAATGCACCGCTGGACGCAAATGTAGTTTTTTTTTAAACCAGCAATGTAGATGCACTTTTTCTTTTTGTGCAAGAAACAATAATCTGTCCCTTTAAGCAACAGCAGGAACCTCTCCCTATAGAACTAGGAGATGATTTTAGAACAATAATCTGTCCCTCTAAGCAACAGCTGGAAGAAACTTTCCCTATAGAACTTGGAGATGATTTTAGAACATTGTTCTAAAATCATCTCCAAGTTCTATAGGGAAAGTTTCTTTCAGCTGTTGTTTAGAGGGACAGATTATTGTTCTAAAATCATCTCCAAGTTCTATAGGGAAAGTTTCTTCCAGCCATTGCTTAGAGGGACAGATTATTGTTCTAAAATCATCTCCAAGTTCTATAGGGAAAGTTTCTTCCAGCCGTTGCTAGAGAGCAATATTATTGTTCTAAAATCATCTCCAAGTTCTATAGGGAAAGTTTCTTCCAGCCGTTGCTTAGAGAGCCATATTATTGTTCTAAAATCATTTCCAAGTTCTATAGGGAAAGTTTCTTCCAGCCGTTGCTTAGAGAGCCATATTATTGTTCTAAGAACTAGGGGATTCGGCCATGGGCTCACACGTCATATGATGTCTACATCACTTGATTGTGAAATAATTCTGTATTGCTAAAGCATTTGTATTTTGTTCTTTTTTAATAAAAATTATTGAAAGTAAAAATTACAACATCTTAAAGAAAGTGAATCATGGTTCATCGGTAGGGAGGTCTGTTGAGGGTGCAAGCATGATATTTTTATAGCAAAGTGTGGTTTTAAACTCAAACTATTGGGCCCATATTTTGGTGTGTCAGTTGCTGTTGCCTTTGGCAATGAGAGAGAGTTCTTCTTATTGACAAACTTCCTCTACCTTTAGTAGCCATTGCTTCATTAAGGGGGTAGTTGGTTGACCCAACAGAGCTGGCATTAAGGCCTTTGCAGTGTTCAAGAGATGAGGGGCGAGAGAGCGTTTGTATGAGCTAACTGGTTCTGAAGTGTTATGTAGGAGTATTGTCCAGGGGTCGTAGGGGAGGGAAAGACCAGTTATTTGGTTGATTAAGTTTAGAACTTCTGACCAAAAAGTTCAGATTAGAGGGCAGTTTCACCAGACATGGACATGTGATGCAGAGTTTCTACAATTCCTCCAGCACAATGGGAACATTTTATGAAGCTTGGTTGGGGTGTAGTGCCATGTGGTTAGCAGCTTGTAGTTCTTGTCGGCCATTTTGGATGAGATAGAGAAGAGAAGCAGAATGTTGTCCCTTTGTTTATCCTGTAGGTGAGATTGAAGATCTGTTTCCCATTCGGCGAGATAGTTTGGGTATGGGGGTCCTTGGAGCATGATGAGAACCTTGTAAAACTGTGAAAAGCAGTGAGTTGGGGGATCTTTATGGTTGAAGGCAGATTTGATTTGATTGAGTTCAGGTCCTGCAGGTCTCAATGGTTGTGGTAGGGAGTGGAGAAATGGGGTTATCTGGTTATATCTCCATTTATCCATGAATGTGACAGGTTTTGAGCCCATCAGGGAGTGAAGAGATTTCATGGCATTGGATTGAAGTATGTGATGGAGCAGTAGGGGGGCATCATATGCCCAAGCTTTGAAGCCACTGTCCATGGAACCAGGTTGAAAATAGCTGTGATTTAGGAGAGGCATTAAAGAAGAGTTATTATGCCATGGAAATTTTTTATGAAGTATATCCCAAATGTCCAGAGATGAGGTGGTTAGAGGTGAGGCAAGCCGGCTTATGGCTCTAGAGGTTTGTGGGATCCATGGAGTAACCGAAAGGTCTGTGCCACTGAGGTAGGACTCTTTTTTTTTAAATCAAATTTGTTTATTTGCAAAAGACAGGACATTTGTACATCTTAACATCATATGCAACACATATATCTTGGTATGCAAAATAAGATCATACATTGACCTGCAATCAGATAGTCAAGGAATTTCTTTAAGATACAACTGTGTATCGCATACAGAACAAGTGCAATACAATAATAACATGTGAACATATGCACATCTGATTTTACATGTCTCGTCATTGCTCTGCAACCTGCCCTTCGAACTATATCAGCAATATTAAAAAAGAAAAAAAAAATGGAAGAAGACAATTAAAAAAGAGAAAACCCAAGAGTGGGATAGTAAAGAACAAGAGATAGAAAAGTTACCCTGATTCCACAAAATAGGGCCAGGGAATTATAAATGAGAAAAAGAAAACTTTAATGAAGGAAAGTTTGATAAGGAAGAATAGACTAGGAGCATTAAGTAGAACTATAGGAAAATGAGAATACCATCTCCTGCACTAAGCTCTATACCATAGCAATTTATTCCTTATGAAGTATGAGAGATATCATCCCTCCAATATTCTTTCCATCACTAACCCACTAGGAGCCAAGCCGGGTGTATCCAGCCATGCCTACCAGATTGAATAGAACTTCTTAGGTGCCTTTCTGTGAAGATATGTATGTTTTTCCCTTATAATCATGACATTAACTTGTTCAATCCATAAACGTTGTGTGGGTACTCTGGAGGTTATCCAAAACTTAGTTATCTGCTTTCTAGCTATATATAACAATCGTATAACAGCTATATATTCATTGGGTGACAATTTGTCCTCCTCCACAGCACCCAGTAGACATGTTAAGGGATCCAGTTTTATTTGATAGTTATAAACTTAAGTTATGGTATGTATTACCTCTGTCCAATACCTAAAAAGTTTTGGGCACCTCCATAACATATGCAATAGGTCTCCATGTTCACGATCACATTTAGGGCAGTTAGGGGTCGTTCTATGTCCCCATTTATGTAGTTGTATAGGTGTTTTGTATGCTCTATGGAATAACATCAAGTGAGATATTTTTTGTGTAGCAGAGACAGACACCATAGGCACCGCATTTAAGCACTCCATCCATACGTCACCATCTATGGTACTGATATCCGCCTCCCACCCAGCCCTGCATGGCAGCTCCCTAGAATCCTGAGTGGCATTCATTAGCGTCATGTATGCCCTGGTAATCATTCCCCTTTTTTCTTTTGCCAGAAAGATTTCCTCAATAATTGGGTGACCTGCACTCATCATTGTAGTGACCTGTGCCTGTGCATTAATAGCATGTCGTAACTGTAGATATTTATAAAATTGTTGTACTGGGATTTGAAATTCCCGCTGAAGCTCTGCAAATGATTTAAAGACATTGTTCTTATAGAGTTGTGTGACATATCTGAGTCCAGATCTCTCCCAGCCGCCAAATCCCTCCAATTTCCTGATTTCTTTGTAGTGTACATTTCTCCACAGCAGGGTGCGTGGTAAGTATCCACATATCCCTAAGGTGTTTTTAATATTTGACCATACACTGTTCAATAGTCTAATCGTGGGGAGCGCTGGCGGCACATGGGGAAATCCCGACTCGAGACAGGCCAGTGCTGTATCTGTATTGCCTTCTGGTAGGAGCATATTTCTAATGGGATCAGTAGGGTCAAAAACATCCCACCCTCCCATCTGCTGCGCCTGAGCAGCCAGGAAGTAGAGTTTGGGATTTGGTACTGCCAACCCTGCTCTGTCCTTACTCCTCTGCAATGTGGATAAGCTTATGCGAGCCTGTTTACGTTTCCATATTAGTTCACTAAATTGTGTTTCCATCCGTCGGAACCACCTGCCCGGAATCCACATCGGAGAGTTGTGAAGTATATATAGAAGTTGTGGTCCCCAAACCATTTTAATCAGATTTGCTCTTCCTGCCACTGACAATGGTAGTTTACACCATGTTGTGCATTTCTCACGAAGTTTTTGTAGTATGGGAATCAAATTTAGTTTGATATAATCTTTGGGATCAGGTGATACGATTACTCCCAGGTATTTAAATTGGGAGACCCTCTCCACCATTTGTGCTATCTCCGGCAGTGGGCCAGGCAGTGGATCCAACGGCATAAGAACAGATTTGTCCCAATTTATGGAGAATCCAGATAGACCACCGAAAGTGTTGATGAGCGTCATCACTTCCCGTAGGGATCCGGCAGTATCTCCCAGATATAATAAGGTATCGTCCGCGTACATAGACACCACATCTACATTGTTACCCCGGTGGAATCCCACCACTGCTGGTGATGAACGTATCCTCGCAGCTAAGGGTTCCAAGGCTAGGGCGAAAAGCAGGGGTGAAAGTGGACACCCCTGCCTCGTCCCCCTATGCAAATCAAACGGCTCCGAGAGTACCCCATTGACTCTAACACGAGCCCTGGGGGATGCATAGAGCACTTTCACCCACTTGATAAAATTTTTACCCATCCCAAGACGCTCCAAGACCTCCCACAGATACCTCCACTCCATGCTGTCGAAGGCCTTGGCAGCGTCCAACTAAAATATTGCTTGGTTACCCGTGTTATCCGTAGGTAGTTGGATATTCAGGAAAAGCCTCCTAATATTCTGCGCTGTTGAACAATTTGGGATAAAGCCACATTGATCAACATGCACCAATTTATGTATAACCTTGCTGAGACGGGATGTCATGATTTTGGCTAATATCTTAACATCGGATGTCAGCAAAGATAAAGGTCTATAAGAATCAGTCTTCTTTGCATCCTTTCCGGGCTTGAGAAGAACCACAATAATGGCTTCATTCATCGTTTGTGGTAGCCTTCCCAACTCCCTAGATTCATTAAATACTTTCAACAATATGGGCACTAATATGTCTGCGTATTTTCCATAGACCTCCACTGGGAGTCCGTCCACACCTGGGAACTTCCCCTTGGATGCCTGTTTTAGGACCTCTCGTATTTCTTCTTCAGTTATAGGACCATCTAGTACCCCAGCATCAGCTGCATCAAGGCAAGGCAGTGGGCATGCATCTAGAAATAATTGTATTGTTTCCTCTGATGGACTCACTTTGGATGTATAGAGATCCGAGTAGAACTCCCAAAATTCTCCCACTATCCCCTGATTAAAGACCCTGTAGAGTCCCCGGAAGTCCACCAGCACTTCCACATGGTTTGTGTCTTGTTGGTTTCTAATCAACATTGCCAACATGTGCCCTGTATTTTCACCTTCCTCATAATGTTTCTGTTGTAAGAAATATCCAACCGTTACAACTAATCTTTGGTTGTTCTGTGTTTGGTACACCTTCACGACCACCTGAAGGCCCCTGAGATGTCCCAGAAATTAGTCCCCTATCACCCTCTTAAAACCCTCAAGATGAGCCTAGAGATATGTAGGTTTCACTCAGGTAGTCTCCTTTGTTATGTTAATAAAGATCTACGTACGGGTGACGGAACGGAACTACGTCGACTACGACCCCATGATCTACCAGGATATTGACTTCTTCTTTATGCTCTCCAGGATTTTGTCCGTAGGTTCCCCTTCAAGGGTCCACACCTGCCTGAGGGTCACCT
>BLSH010458905.1:239738-260346 GCA_018402905.1 Glandirana rugosa | reverse complement strand
TAAGACGCAGGGGGATAAGGGGAAAGAGGGGTGGGGAGAGGAAGAAGGGGAGAGGGGGGGACCACTATGAGCAAGGAGGGGATACCTTTTGTAGTTGCGGAAAACACAATTTCAATTAAAAAGTGTTAACTCTAACATTAGAATGCGTAAAGGCACTGCACAACGTTGATATATATAGTCCATACATAGACAATCGGGGGAAAAAGGGACCCCGTTCCATCGAGGACCGTTTAGGCCCTGGGGGGGGTTGTAGATGATTGTGGGGGAAGGTCTTGATTGACAGTTTCATATTGTTACCCCACCCAAGACAATAGGTGAAGACGGGCTTGTGGTTGTATGGGGGGGATGTTGATGTAGTGGGGGTTCTTTGCAAAAGACCCCGACGAAGGCTCCCCAAGTTCTGTTGAATCTAGTCCTGTTGCCACCATTGAGATTGAGATCTAGTAATTCTTTGTGATGGAGTCCCAGCAACTGTGATACCACCATGGATATATTGGGAGGGGTTTTTGAGGTCCATTGCTGAAGTATGGTCCTTCTCGCGACCATGAAGCAGTAGGTGAGCCAATGTCTATGTATATTGAGAACGGTTTTGTTCCAGGTCCGAGGTGCAGGGTGAGGATGGTCCATGAATCCGAAGAGTAGTGGAAGTGGGTCCTTACAAGGAGCATATCCGGAGACTCGGTTGGCCAGTTTTTCCACTTGTGTCCAGAAAGTCGAAATAGCAGGGCAATCCCATAATTTGTGTTTTAGCGATAGCTTGTGGGTAAAGCACCAAGTACACTGAAGAGGTGTCCAGGAGGTCTGGTCTCTTGAGAATGGCACATATGCTCGATGGAGGATCTTCAATTGTTGTTCTCTCCAGAATTCATTCTTTATGAATGAGGTTGTGGTGATGTAGCCTTGTAGAGCGAAGTTTGTGCCGCCCTGCATCGGGAATTGGCTTGACCATGGTGGGGGAGGTTCTTGGGGACGTGATTTCCAGAGGTGGAGAGATAAGAGTCTGTGAACTTCTCCCACTTTTATAGATGTGTTGATAAGCAGGTGATCTATGAAGGCAGGTTTAAAGCGCTTTAGTTTGTCTGGGCATAGGCTAGTGGCAAAGCTGATGGCTTGTTGGAGAAGTAGAAAGTGTGAATTCGGAAGGTTGAATGAAGTTTGTATCTGAGAGAAGGGGAGGGGCCCTCCAGAGGTTGGGTCAAAAAGTTGGGTGTAGGTTCGCAGCCCTTGGTTGAACCATAAGGTTGTTGTTGCTTGCTGGGTGAGTAAAGGACTTTTGGGGTGGCCTCTAAGGGGGAGAGACTTAGAGATGGTTGCCGGAAGACCTATTTTGTTCCTGGTTTCCCTCCAAGCGATATTAGTGTCTCTGATAAGCAGGTTATGTTTCAGAGCAGGTAGTAGATCTCTGAGTTTGCAATGGAGAAGAGCATCTAGACGGAAGGGGGAAGCCATTTGGGATTCTAGGTCATGATTCGAGTATCTGGATGTTTCCGACAACCAGTCCAGGCCCACTCTGAGGAGGCACGCCAAGTTATAATTTCGTATGTTTGGGAGGTTAGATCCTCCTAGGTGCTTGGGCAGAAACAATTTGGAGAGAGCAATTCGCGGACGTTTCTTCCGCCATAGGAAGGAGGAAAGGGCCCTATTGATCGCCTGGACATCTGTGTGGCGTAGCAGCAGGGGGATGGTTTGTAGAGGGTACAGTAGCTTGGGGAAACTGACCATTTTAAAAAGGTGGCTTCTTCCCAATAGGGAGAGCGGGAGGTTAGTCCAGTTATGAAGTTCGCCCACAATCTTTGCTATTACTGGAGGGATGTTTAAGTTGTATATAGAGGAGGGGGACTTCCCAATTTTAATGCCCAGATATGTGATATGGGAGGTAGCCACTTGGAGGGCCGAGTCAATTGCCCATTGAGGTGTCCTGGTGTGAAAGAGGGGGAGAATCTCGCGCTTACTGAAATTTATTTTGAGGCCCGCGCATTTTTGAAAGTTGGTGAAGATGTCCTGTATTAGGGGGACATCATGTTGTGGATTAGCGGAAAATATTAAGATGTCGTCCGCGAAGAGAGACGCGCGGACTTCGTGGGTGCTGAATTTAATCCCGTGGAGTTTGGGGTGGTCTAGTAGATACCTGGAGAGAGGTTCGATGGCCAGATTAAATAACAGAGGGGATAGTGGGCATCCCTGTCGGGTGCCCTTGTGGAGGGGAATTTTGTTGGAGCTGATACCTGCAGCGATAACATTGGCATATGGGGCTGAGTACATTGATGTGATGAGGTGGAGAAAGGGGCCAGAGAAACCAAATTTGTGTAGGACTAGGTTTAGCCAGCGGAAGCTTACATTATCAAACACTTTTTCCGTGTCTAGCGAGATTATGGGGCATTCATTAGGGGACTTGGATTTTGCTAATTCTAAGACCGCCAGAACCTTGCGAATATTGGAAGTCGCTGGGCGACCCATCGTGAACACCGCTTGTGCCGGGTGTATCAATGTGGGCATGATTATTGCAAGTCTTCTGGCTATGATTTTAGAAAGGATCTTTGTGTTGAGGTTTAACAGGGAAATGGGTTGATATGAACCGGGGTCAGTCGGATCCTTTCCTGCTTTGGGGATTATTTTGATAAAGGCTTGGAAGCCGGAGGGGAGGTACTGTCCACCTTCAAGTATCCGTTGGAAGAGGGGGAGCAAAGATGGAGCAATAGTGGAAATATTGTTTTTGTAGAACTCGGCTGTATAGCCATCTGGTCCCGGAGCTTTATTGTTGGATAATGAGGTTACCACTTGTTTAATTTCGTCTATGGAGATAGGGGCGTTTAGGGAGTCTAGTTGGGCTTGAGTGACTTGGGGGAGGCTAAGATGTTTGAGGAAGGCTTGTGCCGCCTCCTCATCAATCGGGTCTTTCCCGTATAGTTTCATGTAGAAGGACTCAAAAATACTATTGATGTCTTTGGGGTTTGAAGTAAGAGAGCCATCTAGGTGTTTAAGTGTGGGAATGGAGGTGGGTGCATGTTTTCCTTTGCTCAGACGAGACAGGAGCCTGCCGGCTTTGTTTCCATATTTGTGATATTGTAAATCTATATATGCTTGATTGTGTCGTTCCTGGGCAAAAGCCCAGTGATCGAATTTAGACTTTGCCGTTTGCCACTTTTGCCTGTTCTCAGGTGAGTTGTGATTGTTAAGGGCAGCTTGGGCTTCACGTAAGGCTTTACTGGCCAGTTTGTGGTTAGTGCTCAGGTTCCTTTTGAAGGCGGCGCTAAAAGCAATTATCTGGCCACGAAGAACCGCTTTGCCTGCTTCCCAAAAGAGATTGGGGTCAGTGGCATGTTCTGCATTTGTTTCAGTATATTGCTCCCATGACTTTTTGATTAAGGCTGTTAGATCTTGATTGTGGGCCAGGTTTGCTGGAAAGCGCCATGTTCTAAAGGAATCAGAGGGGTCAAGCCCTGTTAGGACTAACGATATTGGGGAGTGGTCGGAGATGGCAGTATCCAGGATCTGGGGGTCAGAAACATTTTGGAGGATGGAGGGTGAGCACAAGAAGTAGTCTATCCGGGACAGGCTGTGGTGAGGGTGAGAGTAGAAGGTGAATTGTTTGCCCAGGGGATTAGACTGTCGCCATATGTCGGTGAGTTGGAGGGCTTCCGCGAAGATGTGTAGGTGAGTGGGCTTGGTATCTCTGGGGGGGATACGAGAAGTTTGGGGGCCTGTCTTTCTGTCTTCTTGGATGTTCATAACTGAATTGAAGTCTCCAGCTATTATGGTTGGGAGGTGCAGATACGGAGCTAATCGTGTGGTGAGACTCTGGAAGAAGTTATTGGATGGGGAATTGGGGGCATAGACGGTTTGCTAGAACTACCTCTTTAGATTTAATTTTAAGTTTTAAGATGAGAATTCTGCCTTCCTCGTCTCTATCTTCAGTTAGAACCTCGCATTGGAGCTTCTTATGAATGAGTAATATCACCCCTGCTTTGTTTTTGGGCGAGGGTGAGCCAAAAATTTGACCTACACATAATTTATTTAAGCGGTGGTAGTCTGAGGCCGTGAGGTGGGTCTCTTGTAGGAAGGCTATATCAGCCTTCAGGCGTTGGAGGTGGCGTAGGATTGCCATTCTTTTGTTCGGGGACTTAAGCCCCTTAATATTCCATGAGACAACCTTCAGGGTGGTCTGAGTTGGGGAGGATTAATGTGGTCTGTTCCTATGTAGTTGGAGTATGGTAAGGGTGGCCGAAGCGGATAGGAGTGGATCGTGGGTGACGGAACTGAGGAAATGGCGTGCCAGCTCAGGTTGGGGATGGAGTAGGTGAGGACATTTCCATAATGGGTTGAGTGGTCGTAAGGAGAAAATATAACTCTAAAACAAAAACACAACAGCATAAACTTCACCTTTTTCCTCATGAGGAATCTTCCACCGGGGCAGCGTTACCGGAGATGCTCAGGCGTTACCTGGATCATGGGGGGATGTGTTAAATGTTTTCGCCTCTTCCCGAGGATCCCCAGTAAGACAGTGTGGGCAGATAACGGCATATGGAAGAAACAGAGACTTAAACGTTACTAAACATTTGTGAACAAATCTCCGTGGAGACAAATGTCCCATATAAGAACCTATTCACCTTTTTGAGATGAGCATGTAGAGGGCCTTGAGGTGAGAGCTCGAAAGGAATAGAGAGCGTCCGTTCGGGGAAGATGATTCAAGAGCGATCTTCTCGTGCTGGCTTGTTTGCATATCTTGGACACTTTGGAGATTCTTTTCTTGGACTCCGGAGGTCCCGGAGTCCTGGTGATAGTGGAGCAGGAGTTGGAGGGTGGGTGTCCATCGGGATTTGTAGGTGTGCTTGGACGAAATTGGCAGCTTCCTCGGGGTGGTTGAACACTTTAGGATTTCCAGAAGAGTCAGTAAACCGCAGGGATGCTGGATAAGAGAGTGTGAATTTAACACCTTTCTAAAAAAGCTGCGCATATCGGTTGGAATGCTTTGCGTCGATGGGATGTTTCCTGCGAGTAATCCGCGAAGATTAAGAGTTTGTGTCCCTCGTATTGGAGCGATTTTGCGTTCCTAAAAGATCTGATGATGGCCAATCTATCGGTATAGTTCAGGTAGCGCACGATGACTTGACGAGGAGACCGGCGATCATTTGAGGGCGCTCCCATGCGATGTGCCCTTTCTACCATGCATGGTTTGCTGATCCCTAGCGTTTGAGGCAGACGGGTCTCGCATAGTTCGTGTAAGGAGGCAGCGCTGTAGGACTCTGGGAGGCCCACTATCCTGAGATTGTTCCTACGAGACCGATTTTCGAGGTCGTCAATCTTGTCGAGGAGATATTGTTGTGTGTGCCGAAATTGTTGCTCACAGGTTAGAGAATTTTGTAATTCATCTTCCACATTTGACACACGGTTTTCAAGTTCTCCTATGCGATGAGTGTGGTCATTCAGTTCTTTTTTGAGTTGGGCTATGCCCGCAGCTATGGCTCTCTCCACCGTCAATGCTATGGTTGGGTTTAGTAGGGCTGCGACGCCCTGGGCAAGTCTGGTGTACTGGTCTTCCATAGCTTCTGCTGTCCCCGCGTTTGGATGGATTAGGGGGGGGGGAGTACCTGCATAGGTTGTGCCTGTGCCGGGTTAGCGGCGATCGTGTCCCCGCACAAGGCTTCCGAACGAAGGTTCGTTGCAGTGTTGATTTCCGAACGAAGGTTCGGTGCAGCGTTGTCGGTTCGGGAGGTAGGCAACGTGGCGGGCCCGCCGTGGAGCACAAATTTGTCCATGGCTGAGGGGGTTCCCGGATGGTTACTGGGTGTCAGGGAGGCGGGCTGGGGTGCCAAACTTGCCTGATCCAAGTGTTAGCAGGTTTTATAGGCAGATGAGGTCCGGAGCCGTTGCTCTTCACTCCTTCCTCATCAGGCGCCGGAACCGGAAGTGTCCAATATTTTTTAACTCCTTTTTTTATATCCTTATATTCTTGGTTAAACCCAGTAAAGAAAGGTGTCTCACATATCTGTTGATTTATCTTTAGTTTCTAACAGTTGGTTTCTATCCATATTTTAGACAAACATTTTTTCTTACTCTCCAGAGTGGACTTGTTCTTTGGGAATACCAAGGATACCAAGGATTCACTTTGGATGATGGCAACTCATGGTGGATATATAGCTCCTTCTGTCTGTTTTTTTTAAATGAGTTTTGGTATTCAATCTGTTACCAATCTTGAAAATCACTAAATCAAGCCAAATATTGGCTGAGAATCAGCTAACCTATTTATTCCGATTGATAAAACACAAACACATTTTTAACTCTTCATCTTCATCGTTTTTAGCCATTATCCTTACTTTCAATGATTTTTATTCATTTTTCAATAAAACGTCATTACAGAAGGAAAAATGACATTGACAATCTCAGTTAAACAAAAGACAGTGAAACAGAATTGTATTATGGTGCGCACACTAACAATACAGAAGATTTAGTTCAGCTTAATCAGTGGAGATGAGAATAAACTGATTGTGTGTTGAAGACCCTGACCCCTGCCCCCGACACCCATACTGGGTATACACTGTTTCATGGGGGCGTAGGAAAGATCACCAACCTTTACTAATCACACTAAAGCATTGCACAACCTTTATCAATGATACTCCACGTTACTCCATATAGTAGGGAGATATTGAGAAGTTGTCATGGATACCATATGCAGGTATCCAGCAGGGATAATCAGATCAGTTGGCTGCACTTAAAGGAATCAGGACCAGGTGTAAGGTGACAATACCGATACATTTATTATACAAATAACACACACTTCCAACACCAAACACCAGCAAACACAAATAAGCAAGTAACAGATGAACACACCAAACCCCAAAATAAACACCTATCTGACTAACTAAATCCAAATGAAGAAAACACACACATACACAATAAGCAACCAGGGATACCAGATAAGGGGAGCAGGGAGCCAGGTACCGGGAACAGAAAGAGAGCAAGGGAACAGGTTCAGGAATCAAGTCTCTGGGTCTGGATCGCAGATCAGGAATCAGAGCAGGTCAGGTCAGGTCAGGTCAGGTTCAGGCATGGACACAGCTTGCAGGGAAAACACTGAAGCAATGGGACAGGGAGCAAGGCGGGCTTATATAGTCCCAGCAGACCCATCAGGTGCAGCTTAATGAGCTCAATCTCCTGGGAGACACCCGCTGGTGGCCACCAGAACTACACCACTTGGTTTTCTCAATACTGCCACCAGCAGGTGACCCAAGCAAGGACACAGGTCCTAACAGAAGTCTAGTGTGCTAAGTGAGTATATAAAAAAAATCTAACTTGAGAACCGTATTGCTTAAATCAAACACAAAACTATTATCAGGAAGCAGAGGAGTGACAGGTAAAGAGTTAAATCTAAAAAGAAAACTGTCAAGCTCCAAAAACTGCTTTCCCTGGGCAACTAATGGCTCCTGAAATTAGACATCCAGCCCAGTTCTTAACTAGTATACAATAGAATTGAGATCTTGATTTTGACAGCAGAAAAGGAACTCAATACTTCAGTGTCAAAGTTATAAATCCATGTTATCTTATATAGTTATAGAGTTACTAGTATAGAAAAGAATTACAGAGCAGGGAAAAGAATAGAGAAGAGTAAACAAAGGATCAGCCACCTAGACATTCACACCCTACTTAAGAACAGCTAATTCCAGGAAGCAAGGGGATACCCACATGGTGAGCCTCAATTTTTTTTAATTGAGTCAAGAAAGATGCTAACCATTATTTCTTGGGCCATTATTCAAGAGACCTTCGTCTTAGTTGCTAAGCTAGAGACCCTGGGTTGCTTCCAAGCCTTAGCTATAGATATTTTGGCTCCTAACAGAAGAAGATTAGCTTCTGAGTATGCTTGGGAACTTTCAGGGTGGGGAAATTAAAGAGGGCTACGGATGGGGTTTTTGGGGACCGAGTAGCCAGTGACTTTGTGGATTAGGTGAAAAATCTTGTTCCAAAACCCCCTCATTTTTGGGCATTCCCACCAAACATGTACAGTATCGTCATGCCCAGCATCTGACATCCCCTAAAGAATAGTGAGAAAGAGGAGGGAAAGATGGCAGCCAGTCTTGTAGGGACTAGATACCATCTTGTGAGAACCTTAAGGCTGGTTTCTATTAGGGAGGAGTTATAAATTCGTTTAGAGGATCTGGAGAAGGATTTATGCCAATCCTCCAAGTCCCAGTCTTCTCGAAGATCTTTCACCCACGCTACCATGTATGGAAGTTTGGTAGAATTCCTTGCAAGTAGATTATGGAGATGCCTCCCCTCAGCTCTGTGACCTGGCCACACCAATGAAATTCAGGGCATCTGATTTGTTTTTCCATAATGTATGCAAAAAGTGTGCAATTTGGTGGAACCTAAATTTCTCAGAGTCTGGGAGTTCTAGTTTGTTTAAGCAATGATTGAGTGAAATAGTATTATTATTATTATTATACAGGATTAATATAGCACCAACAGTCTGTGCAATGCTTTACAATAAAGAAGGTACACAGTACAATTACAATACAGTTCAATACAGAAAGAATAGGAGGGCCATTCTCGTGGAGCTTACAATCTAGATCCTGTTGAGAAGAAGAAATGGCCAATGCAGTATATTCCCTTGTCTAGCCACCATTTGAAGGCACTGATGTCAATGCCTGGATCAAGGATTGTGAAAAATGTGAGCCAAAGGTTGTATTTCCGAGACCAAAGAAGGAGACTTTGAAGATAATCTCACAGAGATTGAGAGTGTGACAAAGTGACATGATTGTGGGTTGATTCTTCGGGGTGCACCATAGGAGGTAGTCCAATGTAAATGTTGGGTTTGCTTGTCTCTCTATGAGAACCCAATCAGGCTTATCCAATTGAGAATAGACAGTGGACAGCTGTGCCAGCCTCACCGCTTGGTAATACCATAGTAAATTTGGAAGTCTCTGGGATCTAGGGCTAAAAATGATGTATTGTGAGAAGTGATACCCATTTTTGCCCCATATAAAGGTAATTAACTTTCCTTGGAAGGACCTAATGTAGTTTCTTCTAATTGGAGCTGGGAAAGAGGTAAAGCAATTCGGGGAGCAGAGTCATCTAGGAAAGAGCTTGACTCTACCCACCCAAGACAGTTTGTATTGTGCCCAAGTTTTAAGGTCAGATTCCAGTTTATGGAACATGGGGGGAAATTAGCCTGGTATAGTTGTTCAGTCTTGGAAGTGAGATTTACAGTATACCTAGATATCGGATGGTCGAGTCACTCCATTCAAATTTGAATGCATCTTTGTCACCAATGTGTGCTGAAGGGAAACATTTAATGCTTGGGATTTAGATAGGTTCACATGAAGGCCAGAGACTTTAACAAAATCATCTAGAAGCTTGCAAATGTTAAGGAGGGAAGTAACCAGGGAGGTGACAAAAAGGAGCAGATCATCTGCAAAAAGCACACATTTATGAATCCGCTGACCACATTGGACCACCTTAATATCTGGGTGTGCTCGAATAGCTATCGCTAATGTTTCAATCGCTATAGCAAAGATTAATGGTGAGAGGGGACATTCCTGTCGAGTGCATCTAGCAATTTTAATGGGTTCCGAGTAACAGTCCTGTAGTCTGACCCGAGCTTCTGGGTTGGAATAAAGGGCTCCCAGCAACCCCATGAAGTTCTTACCAAAGCCCCAGCTCTGCATTATTGCAAAGAGATAAGGCCAGGTCAAAGGCCTTCTGGAGAGCATACCTTCTTGGTGAGGGCCTCCATCCCAGCTGTATTGAAGAAGTGAGAATATATCAATTGCTCTCCACCCCTGGTCAGGACCTTTTTTTCCAGGGATAAAGCCTACCTGGTCCTTGTGTATGTGAAGACTTATAAAGGAGGCAATGCGATTCTCTTCAATCTTGGTCAGGATCTTCATATCATTATTTATCAAGAATATAGGCCTATAATTACCCACAACCCCTGTGTCTTTATCTGGTTTAGGGATCACAGAAATGTACGCCAAATTTAGTTGTCTATTTAACGGTTCACCTTTCTTTTTAGGATTACAGAACCTAGTAAGGGCAGCGGCTAAAATACTGGCAAACTTTTTATAGTATGGCACAGAAAAAGCATCAGGGCCAGGGGCGGATTTGGTTTTGAATTACTTCCAGTACTTCCTCAGCTGTGATGGGAGCCTCCAGTTTATCCAGATGACTATCCTCCAAAACTGGAAGTGGGAGGTTATCAATGAATGAGGCTATACTGGATGTGTCTACTTTTGTGTCCTCACTGTAGAGTTTCTCATAAAAAACATGAAAGGATTGAATAATGCGTAGGGGGTTTAATGTTGTGGCACCATCAGGCGTCTGAATTTTTGTTAGTGTAAACGAGCGCATTTTGGGAGAGAATTTAGAGGCTAGCATGAGGCCGATATTATCTCTTTGATGGTAAAATTTTGCCCCGTTCCATTGAATGCTCTTTTCTACTTTAGCCACAAGAGCTAAATCTAAGGTGAGCCATGTCACGTCTAGTTAAGAAATAGAAACCTTAGATGGGTCTCTTATGTTGAGAGAGCAAAAAAGGAGAATTGTTTCTCAAGTCTCTCTATATCGACAAATATTTCCCTTTTTATCTGGGTCGCAATCTGAATGAACTTTCCTCGGATCATCGCTTTGTATGCTGCTGAGATTCCCTCCACATCATTGAGGAAGAAGTATTCTTTTAAGGCCTTCTCTAGTTCTAACACTCTAATGGGGTCACTCAGGATTGATTCGTTAATACTGCAGTGGGAGAGACTTGGGTGTGCTAAACTTCTACGCAGCGAGAGCAAGACCATGGAGTGATCTGACCGTGCAGTATCCTTGATGAAGGATTTTACTGCCAAGGGGATGTGGGATATGGAAATGTAAATATGATCTATTCTGGAATTTGATTGGTATGGGCTCGAGAAATGTGTATAGTTTTGTTTTGTAGGGTTCATTTCTCTCCATATATCCGCTAGGCCTTGTTGGAAGATTAGTTTGGCAATTTTGGAACTAATTTTAGTAGGGCAAATGAGTTGAGAACTCGGGGGCCTGGTCTAATCCAATCCCTGGTCAAAAGCAGTGTTCATATCGCCTCCATAAACCACAGTACCCCCCACAAGTGGGTTAAGTGTTTGGAACATTGTCAGAAAGAATTTAGCTTGTCCTCTGTTGGGTATATAATAACAGACAGATGAGGATAAGTGATCATCCAGGACCCCCTTCACTAGCATGAATCTGCCCTCTGGGTCTCTGTTTTCCAATGGTGGCATACATTTATGATTTTTAGAGAGCAAGATGGCAACTCTCCTAATTCTATCCTCCGCATCTGCAAGGAAAAGCAAGGGGTAGTTTGCATGGAGGAAAGAGGGACTGTGCTGCTTTGGGAAGTGTGTTTCTTGTAGAAGAACTTTATCTATTTTTTGGAATGGTAGAAATGCAAAACTGTTTGTTGTTTCATTGTGGAGTTTAACCACTTCCTGTTGTGGGAAATGACACTCAGGGGAGGGTTGAGCATTGTTTCACAGGCCATGGAACAAGCGGAATGAGCAACCATCCAGTCCACTGTCACTCTCCCTTGCATGCTGCAAACCAGTGGCTAGGCCAAATGGGTAACAAATTCCCTGAAATATCATGACAGAAAGGCAGAAAGACAGTCTGGCGGCTGGCTGGAAAAGAAAAAAAGAGTTAGAACCAGAAATGAAAGAATGAAGAATAGAGAGCACAAACAGGCCTAGTGGAGGACTGGAGTGACTGGAGGAGAAAAAACTCTCCAGTCAACTAAGTAACACAATGTATCTTAGTAATTGTCTTTATTTTTCTATTTAAAAAAAGTTCTCAAATTATTTTTACATTTTCAGAAACTTTTTTTTACATGTTTAAAAATGTTTTTTTTCTAATCCATGGCTTCCCTATAATTTAAAAATAACAGCTTCCCAATGCACTAAATAGGGCTTGACATAGGATATTGTCCTCTGAAACAAATTGCCTAACAACTACCAGATCTAATCTTTTGCTCCCCAAAGCTGCCACAGTCTACTGCTACTGACCTTTTTTTGCTCTGCTGCCTGGATTTTCACAGGATGACCATCATCTACAGGGTGGGCCATTTATATGGATACACCTTAATAAAATGGGAATGGTTGGTGATATTAACTTCTTGTTTGTGGCACATTAGTATATGTGAGGGGAAACTTTTCAAGATGGGTGGCGACCATGGCGGCCATTTTGAAGTTGGTCATTTTGAATCCAACTTTTGTTTTTTCAATAGGAAGAGGTTCATGTGACACATCTAACTTATTGGTAATTTCAAAAGAAAAACAATGGTGTGCTTGGTTTTAACGTAACTTTATTCTTTCATGAGTTATTTACAAGTTTCTGACCACTTATAAAATGTGTTCAATGTGCTGCCCATTGTGTTGGATTGTTAATGCAACCCTCTTCTCCCACTCTTCACACACTGATAGCAACATCGCAGAAGAAATGCTAGCACAGGCTTCCAGTATCCGTAGTTTCAGGTGCTGCACATCTCGTATCTTCACAGCATAGACAATTGCCTTCAGATGACCCCAAAGATAAAAGTCTAAGGGGGTCAGATCGGGAGACCTTGGGGGCCATTCAACTGGCCCACGACGACCAATCCACTTTCCAGGAAACTGTTCATCTAGGAATGCTCGGACCTGACACCCATAATGTGGTGGTGTACCATCTTTCTGGAAAAACTCAGGGAACGTGCCAGCTTCAGTGCATAAAGAGGGAAACACATCATCATGTAGCAATTTCACATATCCAGTGGCCTTGATGTTTCCATTGATGAAGAATGGCCCCACTATCTTTGTACCCCATATACCACACCATACCATCAATTTTTTGGTTCCAACAGTCTTGGAGGGATCTATCCAATGTGGGTTAGTGTCAGACCAATAGCGGTGGTTTTGTTTGTTAACTTCACCATTCACATAAAAGTTTGCCTCATCACTGAACAAAATCTTCTGCGTAAACTGAGGGTCCTGTTCCAATTTTTGTTTTGCCCATTCTGCAAATTCAGTGCGCCGATCTGGGTCATCCTCGTTGAGACACTGCAGTAGCTGGAGTTTGTAAGGGTGCCATTTGTGAGTAGCTAATATCCGCCGAAGGGATGTTCGACTATTGCCACTCTCCAGTGACATGCGGCGAGTGCTACGCTGTGGGCTCTTGCTGAATGAAGCTAGGACAGCCACTGATGTTTCTTTATTAGTGACAGATTTAATGCGTCCACGTTTTGGCAAATCCAACACTGAACCAGTTTCACGAAACTTAGCAAGCAGTTTGCTAACTGTAGCATGGGAGATGGGTGGTTTCGTAGGCTGTCTTGCATTGAAATCTGCTGCAATGACCCGGTTACTGCGTTCACCAGACATCAACACAATTTCTATCCGCTCCGCACGTGTTAACCTCAGCGACATGTCAATGGCTGTAAACAAAGAGAAACTTGTAAATAACTCATGAAAGAATAAAGTTACGTTAAAACCAAGCACACCATTGTTTTTCTTGTGAGATTCCCAATAAGTTTGATGTGTCACATGACCCTCTTCCTATTGAAAAGTTGGATCCAAAATGGCCGACTTCAAAATGGCCACCATGGTCACCACCCATCTTGAAAAGTTTCCCCCCTCACATATACTAATGTGCCACAAACAGGAAGTTAATATCACCAACCATTCCCATTTTATTAAGGTGTATCCATATAAATGGCCCACCCTGTATTTCACTACATCCTGAGATAAAACACTTCTTATTACAGACCTCGACTAGGAGCCCCAGCTGGCCTCAGGGAGCAGTCAGAATACATCACTCTCCAAGAACCAACCCATTCATAGTGCTGTCAGCATCATTACAGTGATCAGAGTATGTTTCATAGTTACAGTATCTCACAAAAGTGAGTACACCGCTCACATTTGTGTAAATATTTTATTCTATCTTTTCATATGACAACACTGAAGAAATGACACGTTGCTACAATGTAAAGTAGTGAGTGTACAGCTTGTATAACAGTGTAAATTTGCTGTCCCCTCAAAATAACTCAACACACAGCCATTAAGGTCTAAACAGCTGGCAACAAAAGTGAGTACACCCCTAAGTGACACTGTCCAAATTGGGTCCAATTAGCCATTTTCCCTCCCCGGTGTCATGTTACTCATTAGTGTTACAAGGTCTCAGGTGTGAATGGGAAGCAGATGTGTTAAATTTGGTGTTATCACTCACTCTCTAATACTGGCCACTGGAAGTTCAACATGGCACCAAATGGCAAAGAACTCTCTGAGGATCTGAAAAAAAAAGAATTGTTGCTCTACATAAAGATTGCCATGGCCCTGAAACTGAGCTGCAGCACGTTGGCCAAGACCATACAGCGGTTTAACAGGACAGGTTCCACTCAGAACAGGCAATGCCATGAATGACCAAAGAGGTTGAGTGCACGTGCTCAGTGTCATATCCAGAGGTTGTCTTTGGGAAATAGACGTATGAGTGCTGCCAGCATTGCTGCAGAAGTTGAAGGGATGGGGGGTCAGCCTGTCAGTGCTCAGACCCTACGCCGCACACTGCATCAAATTGGTCTGCATGACTGTCTTCCCAGAAGGAAGACTCTTCTAAAGATGATGCCCAAGAAAGCCCACAAACAGTTTGCTGAAGAAAAGCAGACTAAGGACATGAATTACTGGAACCATGTCCTGTGGTCTCATGAGACCAAGATAAACTTATTTGGTTCAGATGGTGTCAAGCATGTGTGACGGCAACCAGGTGAGGAGTACAAAGACAAGTGTGTCTTGCCTACTGTCAAGCATGGTGGTGGTCTGGGGCTGCATGAGTGCTGCTGGTACTGGGGAGCTACAGTTCATTGAGGGAACCATGAATGCCAACATGTACTGTGGCATACTGAAGCAGAGCATGATCCCCTCCCTTCAGAGACTGAGCCGCAGGGCAGTATTCCAACATGATAATGACCCCTAACACACCTCCAAGATGACCACTGGCTGACAAAAGAAGCTGAGGGTAAAGGTGATGGACTGGCCAAGCATATCTCCAGACCTAAACCCTATTAAGCATCTGTGGGGCATCCTCAAATGGAAGGTGGAGTAGCGCAAGGTCTCTAACATTCACTAGCTCTGTGATGTCATCATGGAGGTGTGGAAGAGGACTCCAGTGGCAACTAGTGAAGTTCTGGTAAATTCCATGCCCAAGAGGGTTAAGGCAGTGCTAGAAAATAATGGTGGTCACACAAAATATTGACACTTTGGGCCCAATTTGGACATTTTCACTGAGGGGTGTACTTACCTTTGTTGCCAGCGGTTTAGACATTAATGGCTGTGTGTTGATTTATTTTGAGGGGACAACAAATTTACACAGTTATACAAGCTGTACACGCATTACTTTACATTGTAGCAAAGTGTCCTTTCTTCAGCGTTTTCACCTTGGATAAGGATCTGGTATGGATTTCGAGGGAGGGGCCCTGCACCTTTTTGGGGAGATTGTATGAGGCCCCCCTTAAAATCCATATCAGAGCTAAAGGGTCTGGTATGAGTTTTGGGGTTGGCCCCATGTCTTTTTTTTACTTGTCTGTCACCATCCCTGTCCCTTTGTTTACATACATAGGCCAGACAGGGATTTGTCACTGATTACTGTGAAGCAGGTGGCTGCTGGTTCACTAACAACTAGACTGACCAGGAAGCAGCAATACTAATACTGTTGATACATGATTTGCATTTGACTAATGCTGCAAAACACTTTAATGAATGCAATGGGGACAATCTCACAGTTCTCTGGATCCAAGCTATTCAAAGAGTGAGCTGACAAAAAAGAGGGGATGACCTGTTTAGACTCCTGTGCAAATGGATACTGAAATTTTATATGCAAACTAGGCACCCTGCAGGTCTTGACTTTGAGTGAAATGTCACTCATTTTTATGAGTGACATGTTCACACCTTCAACAGGTCTCACATTATTGACTCCACACTGTAAAGTGTAAAGATAATGCTTCTAAATACCTCAATTTGCTGGTTTGCTTTTAACTTTCAACTTACTCAGCAGTTTAAAAGGAGCAAGGACATTCAGGGAAACAGTCTTATTTATGTTGTGAAGCTAGGGATGGGCTGAACACCCCCGGTTCGGTTTGCACCAGAACATGCGAACAGGCAAAAAATTTGTGCAAACATTCAAACACCATTAAAGTCTATGGGACCCGAACATGAAAAATCAAAAGTGCTCATTTTAAAGGTTAATATACCCTAAAAAGTGTATGGGGACCCAGGTCCTGCCCTAGGGGACATGTATCAATGCAAAAAAAAGTTTTTAAATTGATCGTATTTTCAGGAACAGTGATTTTAATAATGCTTAAAGTGAAACAATAAAAATGAAATATTCCTTTAAATATTTTGCCTGGGGGGGGGGGGTCCCTTAGTCTGCCTGTAAATGGGCGCACCTCTGTGATGTTTAGAACATAGCCAGAGCAAAATGACATTTCCATAGGAAAAATTGTCATTTATTATCGCAGCTGTAATGTATTGCTGGTTCCCGGCAATATACATAAAAGTCACTGAAAAAATTTGCATAGGGTCCCCCCCCCCCAGTCCATACCAGAAAAACCCTGTGCCAAAATTTAGAAAATGTTGACGTGGGGTCCCCTTTAAAATCCAAACCAGACCCTTATCCGAACATGCAACATGGCTGGCTAGGATAGGGGGGGAGCAAGCTCCCCCCCTCCTGAACCGTTATAGGCTACATGCCCTCAACATGGGGAGTATGGGGGCTTTGGGGCAGGGGGGCTTTGGGGCAGGGGGGCTCTGTGCCTCCCACCCCAAAGCACCTTGTCCCCATGTTGATGGGGACAAGAGCCTCTTCCCCACAACCCTGGACTGTGGTTGTGGCCACTAATTCACCAAAAGTGTAAAAAAAAAAAAAACACAGGAGACAATTAGGTTCAAGTTCTTTATTATAAAATAAAAATAAGTGTCCCCCGTTGTAATCCATCATCAATCACGGCGAGCGATGGACCTGTGGTAAAAAAACCCAAAAAATGAACAGCTCCTCCTCCATGGGAGGGCTCCCACTGACTGAGCTCTCTTTGGTTTGACGTTTTGTTTATAGTGAAAGGTGGGGCCACCCAGTGACGTAATTGAGCGACCCACCCCTCTGATGTCACATGATGTCAGAAGGGGGCGGGGTCACCCTTACGTCACCCGGTGGCCCCGTCCCGCACTATAAATAGAATGTCAAAACAAAGGCAGCGCAGGCGGCGGCAGCCCTCCCATGGAGGAAGAGCGGTGTGCGGCATATGCGCAATGCATTATGGTTCTCTCCGCAGCGGTGAAGTCGCTGCAAATGCCCCATAATGTTCTAAATTTGACAAACGGTCGAACGCCCGATGTAAATTTGACTCGAACCGCCCATCCCTATGTGAAACAACTATCTGTTTCTCCATCTCCATCCAAAGTTTTGCTCAAATCCCACACAGGCATACACAGTGTTCATTTGCTTCCCATGCACCTCTTAAGGTTATGATCATGTAAATTCATAAATACTGATCCGTTAAGCACACTTGTACCTTACCAGGTTTCAACCAGCAACTCCATCCAAACTTTTTATGTGCAAATTCTATGTTTATAAAGATCAAATTTTCCAAGCTTTAACTGTACACACAATCCCCCAATTAATGCATGGGCACATGCATGAGGGATCTCCATTGCTCAGGGTGGAAGCAAATGAACACCCTTTGTGCTAGAATGGGGTTCAAGTAGAGCTTTAATTTGCCTAAATTGAAAAAAAAAACTTGGATGGAGTTAAGAAACAGGTAGTTGTCATGCTTCAAGTAAGACCTTTTCGTTCAAATAATTTTTATTAAAGTTTTCACATCTTACAAAATAAGGTACATTTAAGCAATGTAAGGAGTGCAAGTAAAACAACGACCAAATATAAAAGAAAAGTAAAAGTAAAACAAACAAAACAGGTCATACATCTGGCATATATAACGGGGCTAACATCCACCTGGTAATTTGCAGAAGGCGGGATGGAGCTTCCCGCTGTTCCCCCCATATAGGAGGACCCAGCTCCCCCGGCCCCCCCGAATCTCTCTCAAATGGTCGAGTGGCGGGAGAGCCCGCCCCTCCGAGGGGCACACAGGGCCATCCATGATGGTGTAGTCAGTATTGTGATAAATCTCTCACATGGGACCAAGCATCCCACTTAATTTTGTAGCTTTCTTCTAAGTTGTTCCTATAGGCTAGGTATTTTTCATACACATAATCGCTATCTACTCTTTGCAGGACTTCTTCTATTTTAGGGACTTTGCATTGTTTCCACTTCTTCGTGATGGACATCCTCACTGCTGTAAGTACATGCGCTATTATTGTCCAGTAAGGTTTGGAGAATTGGGTCAGCTGGTGACCGAAAAGAGCTAGGTAGGGATTAGGTAAAACTGTAGTTTTGGTGATATTAGATATAAGGGCAAAAACTGCTGTCCAGAAGTTGCCGATTATCGGGCAGGCCCAAAGTATGTGGTGTAAGTCGCCTGTCCGTCCACATAGTCGCCAGCACAGAGGGGAGGCATTTGGGTAGATTTAGTGTATCCTATGTGGGGTCATATAGTTTCCATAGAATGTTTTGATGATATTATCCCAATGGGAGGTGCAATGGGTGGCTTTGAGCGATGTGTACGGTGCCTTGTACCATACCTGAGGGGGGATCTCTTTCTGGAGCATTCTCTCCCAGCTGACAATCTGAGGTGCTTTCCTCATGCTACTTTGTTTGTTTAAAAACTGGTATATCCATGAGATTCCCCTTCCCATGTTCAGGTCCTTCTGAAGGAAGGACCACAGCTCTTCATTAACTTTGATGCTAATGGGGTTTCTATGAAAATGGCTAATCTGGATGGCTTGAAAAGCATTGGGCGTTGTTTGACTTCCCTTTCTTAAACTAAACGTGGGGATTAAGTGTTCATATGCTTCGGCTGGTATGTCTATCCGTTTGAGGGGTTCTCTATTGAGAGTCCCATGAATTGTGTGGTTCCATGCTTCTAGTGATGCCGCTATAGTATTATGTGTGAGTGTGTGTATCTTTTGTCGAGTTGCGCAAGCAATCAGTAAGGGTTGAAAATCTCTGATACGTAATATTGATTTTTCGATGTCGACCCATCGATTATTGGGGTTAGCTGTAAGCCAATGTTTAATTTGGTTCAGAATGGCAGCTCTGTGGTAGAGTTGGATGTTGGGCAGGCTTATGCCCCCCTGTTTTTTACTATTGTAGAGCGCTGAACGAGCAATACGAGGTTTGCCCTCATTCCATATATACGAATTCATATATTTATTTATAGTGGTGAAGAAACTAGTTGGGAGTTTATTTGGAATGGTTCGAAAGAGATATAGTATTTTGGGTAGAGAGAGCATCTTAAATGCCACTACTCTACCCAACCATGATATTTCATTTTTCCTGTATGAGAGGAGGTCTTTCCTAATTTCATCAAGCAGGGGTGTGAAGTTAACGTCGTACAGTTTTGTCGTGGGGGATGTGAGTTTAATCCCCAGGTAGTCAACATAATTATTGTCCCATGCAAATGGGAAATCTTTTTTTAGAGATTTCCTGGCTACGGGGCCTATATTGATCCGCAAATAATCTGATTTTGTGTGTGTAATCCGCCACTTTCAGACCTATAATTCGGGGATTGTTCCTGATAGATTCTGCAAATGATTCCATGATAAGGGTAAAGATAATTGGGGACAACGGGCACCCTTGCCTGGTCCCATTTGTAATCTCAAAGGAGTCCGATAACGCATTGGAGGAGTATACCTGGGCCGATGGACCCGAGTACAAGGCAGCTATTGCGTTGAGGATAGGGCCTTGAATTCCGAATTTAATAAGAGTAGCTCTGAGGAATCCCCAATGAACCCGGTCGAAAGCCTTCTCGGCGTCTAAGGCCAAGAAGGCAGCCGACTCTTTCTTATTTTCTAACAGTGTAAGTAGGTCAATCATCCTCCTGGTACCGTCGGAGGCCTGTCTACCTTTCACAAATCCTACTTGGTCTCGATTTATAAGCAAGGGTGTGACGTCCGCTAGCCTATTAGCTATGATCTTGGAAAATATTTTGAGGTCAGTATTAACCGGTTGCCCACTGCGCACCGTGTTTTCACGGCGGCAGTGGGGGAGCGCTGCGCGAATCGCCATAAATAAAAGGCGATTCGCATTTGGCCACCAGGGGGCGCGCACGCCCGCCGCACTCCTGGGGAGTGTGCCCGCGGCTCGGGCGGACCCGATGTCCGCCGGCGAGCCGCGATGTGCGGCTACAGAGAAAGAACGGGGAACCGCCGATGTAAACAGAGGGGTCCTCACGCCGCCCGCACGCGCGGGGGACCACCGGTTTACGCTTAGCGGAAAATAAATACCGCTAAGCGCGTCGCGAGGGGGTGACGGCGGCACTTTTGTGCCACGCGTCACCCGTTGGCCAATTATGACTGGAGTTTTATAAAAGGTTCTAGTATCGATTATCCGATCGCCTGCAGTGTGGGAACGAATATTTAGCTCTGGTTCATCCTAAACACTTTCCATCTGTCCGGAGGCTGCCATGGTCCTCCTACTAACTGGATGAATGTGACAATCTTTTATTCTTTCTCAGCCG
>BLSH010458905.1:174879-194900 GCA_018402905.1 Glandirana rugosa | reverse complement strand
TCCGTCCGTTTTATAACAACGCAAAGCGTTTTAATTTAAACGAATTAGTATTAGACTGTATCTGGTCATGACGAAGGTATATATATCACAGATTTAGGATGTCCTCGATCGACTTTAGATTTTCACGGGTAATGAAATTAATTAATTAGGGTTTGAGGATACACAACAGCCGACGAGTCCTTTTTTTGTGTAGGATAGGTTTGTGACGTATTTATTACAGGACCACATTTTTGGGATTGATGGAGTATTTTATTTTTCTTTTTTTCAAAAAAACAGGCAGTATCTCTCTATTCATATGTTTTTAGTCACTCCTTTTGTGTGATTGTTCGGTGGAGTCATTGCTCGTACACACATTTTTTTCTGCAAAAAAACTTTTTTTCTTTTTATTTTATGAGGTAGTTAGGGTTTTTACACCAGGACATTATTTATGCAGTGTTTGGATAGGATGTGTTTTTTTCCTGAGCAGCCGACAACACATAGGAGTTTGGGATTAATTAATTAAAGTAATGGGCACTTTTAGATTTCAGCTAGCTCCTGTAGGATTTAGACACTATATATATGGAAGCAGTACTGGTCTATGTCAGATTATGATTAAGCAAATTTAATTTTGCGAAACGCAACAATATTTTGCCTGCCTGCACTCTGTCTGCTCATCTTTGGACATGTAAGATCATTTATGGATTGTTTGTACATCTATTCAAATAAAGACCGGATGTTTTATCGCACACCTGGAGTGCTGTCAACCTCTTTTCCCCTTCACCATTGATGCAGTTTACGGACTGGATGTGTACCCAAAGAAAGTGATGCCAACCAGCCTCACCTGGAGCAGTCAAACTCTTTGTTTGTATTGCATGAGTTGACATCTTCCCATTTCACACCTGGAACAAAAGAGTCTGGCTCAGCGGCGCTCAGCCTTTCATAGGCAAGTTTGTATTCTCTGAATGAATACAAAGCTTTCTCTGATTTGCTAAGGCAGAAAGGTGAGCTGATGATGTCTCAATCTCCTCCTCAAACAATCAGAGGAAGTTTTTCATTAATTGATTCAGATATTCAGATATCAGAACTTTGTAGACCGTAAGGTAAGGTCCTAGTGCAGCAGAGGTGTTTAACCCCTACAGATCCGCGCTATTGCCGAAGTACGGCTCCAGCGCAGATCTGAAATGCCGGGACGACGTCCATAGACGTCCCCCCCTGTGCACGCTCCCGGTGCGCCCCCCTGGCGGAAGCGGCGCGTGCGCGTAGCCGCCGCACGCTGCGCAGGCGTGCCCGTGGGTTGACCGGACTCGATGTCCGCTCGAGACCCACGATCGCCTTACAGAGCTGCAGAACGGGGTTCTCCGTTCTGTGACAGGGGACAGGACAGATCTACTGATCTCTGCAATTGGGATCAGTTAGATCTGTTATGTCCCGACCAGCCCCACCCCCCCACAGTTATAACACGTCCAGGGAACATTGTTAACCCCTTCACTGCCCCCTGCAGGTTAACCCCTTCACTGCCAATGACATTTATACAGTAATCAATGGACATTTAAATTTCTGATCGCCGTATAAATGTCATTGGTCCCAAAAATGTGTAAAAAATGTCCGACATTTCTGCTGCAATATCGCAGTCCCGATAAAAATCGCAGATCGCCGCAATTACTAGTAAAAAAAAAAAAAAATAATAAAATCGCCATAAATCAATTCCCATAGTTTGTAGACGCGATAACTTTTGCACAAACCAATCAATATACGCCAATTGCGATTTTTTTTTTACCAAAAATATGTAGAAGAATATATATTGGCCTAAACTGATGAATAATTTTTTTTTATAGATTTGTATTTTAGCAAAAAGTAAAAAATATTGTTCTTTTTTGCAAAATTGTTGCTCGTTTTTTTGTTTATAGCGGCAATCAGAAATGACGCAGAGGGGATCAAATACCACCAAAAGAAAGCTCTATTTGTGGGAAAAAAAGGACGCACTTTTTTTTGGGTACAACATCGCACGACCGCGCAATTGTCATTCAAAATGCGACAGCGCTGAAAACTGAAAATTGGTCTGGGCAGGAGGGGGGTTTTAGTGCCCAGTAAGGAAGTGGTTAAATAGCCCACTTGGCGCTAATCTAGTGGCTGGCGTGCATGCCGGCGCACGTGCAATCATGCATTTGTATGAGTGCAGCTCTGGCTAACAGGAGTTCCCCATACGCACATATTCATTCAAAAGGTTTGGCTATAGGAATTCTCCCTCTACACATAACTATGCGCCTAGGTATATTTTGTCTTTCCTGACACTGAGTTTATACAGTGCAGCCAACGGGAATACCTGTTAGTGTAGTAAACAAGTTAATTTGGGCCGACTTGGCCCAAATGAACTTTTTAAAGTGACTGTAAAGCTAGACATCAGCTTTAACTACGTGCTTGTTTTGGATTTATATACATTTTATGTGTGCACAAGAAGCTTTTACAGGGCTTTTGGCAAGTTTTGTTGAAGCACAATTTAGATACAGACTGGGGAATATAAAAATCTTGTCAGTCTTGTTGCATCTTTGAACAGATTTTCAGATTACATCACTTCCGGTAGCTTGTATCAGCATTCACTTCCTGTTAGGTCATCTCCTAGAAGCCCTCACTTCCTTGGTGCATCACAGAAGAGGGTGTGATAGGATATGTTCAATACTCTGGACCACACCTCCGTCATTACTATACTACCTTCCACCCACTTCCTATACAATCTGATTGTACAATCTCCTTTAGATGGCCCATCAGCTATGTAGTACAAGGGCCTGTCTGATTTGATACAAATTGAATAGATTGTTCAGGTGTGTCTTTCTATTAGTTTTCGGTTTGCCTCACTTGGGGATCCTTTAACATGTAATGACAACACAAACACCATGCGCATTTGCAGCACATTTCTGAAATGCATGGCAAAGCATGCGTTTTCTGTGCAGTTTGCCATGCATTTGGAAACACACAGTTGTGAATGGAGCCCCTCATCGTTCTTGTGTAAACACACCAATTTCACTTTCAAGCCCCATTCACACATTCACTCGTTTTTCCAGTAACACATATAGGGCAGCCCGTTGATTTTAATGAGTTGAGCTACACCTGGCAAAGTAGCTTGTGGGACATTTTTGTACGTTTTTTTACTGCATTTGTCACCTGTTTTTCCATGTGGCAAAATGTGTGTTTGCTTCTGTGTTTGGTGCGCCGTTAACAATTAATGATACTGAAAGCACAACTAGGTAATTTTAGGTGTATAAATGTGACCATACACTATACAATCACAATCTCCTTTAGATTTACCAAAACTATATAATAGGAGGACACACCATCTTTCCAATCACTCTGTATTCAATCAGACAGGCTCTTGTACTACATCAGGGGTGTCCTGTGGGCTGCATGTGGCCCCAGAGAATTTATCATGCACCCAGAGCCCATCCGAAGGGACGCTGGGGAAGTGAGACAAATTTACACATGGAGGAATGCCGGGGGTGCTGTGAAAACTTAGTTGATGGGGGAAGGTTTGCTAATGAGCTATTTATTTTATTTATTTATTTCAGGTACTTATATAGCGTCGTCAATTTACGCAGCACTTTACATATACATTGTACATTCACATCATGAGTTCATCTGGTGAACTCTTTCCTGGGTCATACTGGCTTCCCCATCCTGTGTTTAACAATGTCTTGCTGTACCTACTTTTCTAAATCAAGCTGAAGTACGTAT
The DNA here is from genome assembly GCA_018402905.1 of Glandirana rugosa. Lineage (NCBI taxonomy): Eukaryota > Metazoa > Chordata > Amphibia > Anura > Ranidae > Glandirana > Glandirana rugosa. The sequence goes on along the minus strand of BLSH010458905.1, from coordinate 191,195 downwards.
GAATAGGGCCTTGAATATTAAAGCCAGATCAAAATTACTTACTTTGGGTTAAAGATATTAAAATAAACATACTGAAACTGAGTAATAACATCTTTAAATGGTAAATTCCCTTTGTCATTATTTGCTGCTAATGGATCCACCAGAAATGTTTATACCAGTTAGAGTAATAATAAAATCTAATAAACACAAACGAACATTGCTTTAAAACATTTAATAAAGTAAATGATAGAAGTAAAAAATCACATACGCAATTAATGTCTTTGCTTTCACAGCCACAAATCTCACTGCCATTATCAGGCTGTGCAAATCTATATGCATTTTCTAATTAAATGCCATAGGGCTAATATATTATAATCACACAGAGATTGCTGACTTTTTGTAACTCAATTGCAATTTCATTAAGGCAAAAAAAATCTAAATGTGTACTTTTAAGATGACATGTTGGCTCTAATTGTTGCAGCTTAATATGTCTTTAGAAGTTAGGAAATTAAATCCTGCAAATAATTAAGAAGCAATTGCTTTTTTGATACCCTGCATAGATTTCTGTTTCTTATCCATTAAGTGCCGAAGCAAGCAAGACTATGAGACTGACAACTCAGAAAATCAACAAGCATAACAAGCCATGGTAACATCAACATTTGCAAGTAATGCAAAATATAGATTCCGCAAACTGCAGGTTAGCACTGCAACATTCAAATGTGTTTCAGAATATTTTTCATTTCATATGTTTCATTTTTTGTGCATGCTAAGAGTCTGCTCGCCTTGCTTGATGCAGCTTGGCATTGTATGCTATTTCTAAATCTGTGCTCTACTAGGACCCCAAGATTCAATTCCATCCTCAATTTCCACAGAGGTTCTCCCCCCAGTAAGTAACTTTAATATTGTTAACCCCCACATGCATAACTTTGCATTTTCAAAATTAAACCCCATTTGCCATGTAGTTGCCCACTCCTTTATTTAATTGAGGCCGTCTTGTGAAGTGGCTATCACCTGTTATGGAGTTATTACTCTGCTTAGCTTTGTATCATGAGCAAACACTGATATTGAACTTTTATACCAAAGTTAATATCATTTATGAACAAGTAAAATAGCATTGGTCCCAGGCAGAGCTATGGGGTACCCCACTTACAACCCAAACATGCAGAAAATACGCTGTTTATCACCATCCTCTGGATGCGCTCCTGTAACCAATTTCCTATCCATGTAGATACACTATTGTCAATGCCAACAGAGTTCGGATTGTAAATTAAGCATTTATGGGGTACTGTATCAAATGCTTTGGTTAAATCCAAGCACACCACATTCACAGGTCTTCCTCTTTTCAGATTACAGCTCACTTCCTCCTATAATGTTAAGAGGTTGGTCTGGCAAGACTTATCTTTCATAAATCTATTCTGGTTACTACTAATGACACTATTTTCATCAGCAAATTCCTTAATATGGTCCTTTATTATCCCCTCCACCTCCAATAGTTTACATACTATTGATGTTAGGCTAACTGTTGTGTAGTTTCCAGGTATTTATCTCAGCCCTTTTTTGAATATTGGTACCACGTTAACTTTTCACCAATCAGCTGGTACCATTCCAATCAGTAAGCAGTCCTTAACCACTTCAGCCCCGTTAGGATTCCCCACTTTCGGACCATATCACTTTTTGCGATTCGGCACTGCATCCCTTTAACTGACAATTGCGCAGTCATGCAATGTTGTACCCAAACAAAATTGACGTCCTTTTTTTCCCACAAATAGAGCTTTCTTTTGGTGGTATTTGATTGGAGGCATCTCCCTCTATCAGCTGCAGGCAGATGTAGCTTGATCAAAATGGTTTGGATGCTGCAATTGATATACATCTTGCATAATTCCCCATTATGATTGTGTATAAACTGGTTTAAAAAAATTGACATCCTGTTTAGAGATTTAATATGAAATAAGGGCATTGCAAAGGTTAGCTTGAATACATTACAACTACAAATAGAGGAGGGGGGAGTCGCCTTACCCCACTCCAGGAATTATTTCCTAACAGCCCAACTACAGTATATGGATGGATGTGGCTTACGGGGAGGGAAGGATACAAACAGTTGGATAATGTTAACAAACTCTCTGTATAATAAGTTAATAGAAGCTTTGGAGGCAAAATCTTTCTACCCAATGACCCCCACTCTAACAATGGCTATGAAACTGTGGGATACGGTTTAAGCACAGTTGGGTTATGGGACCTTTTCAAAATACACTCCATTATGGAACAATAATAATCTAAAAGAAATGCAGGTAATAGGAAAAATTAAAGAATGGGAGCTGCGAGGCATCAACCGGCTCAGTTATATACAAATAGCACGTTAAAATCTTTTACTGAATTGAGGAGGGAGTTTGACATCCCCAAACAATCCTTTTTTAGATTTTTACAAATTAGGCATGCTTTAGAAGCACAGTTTAAAGATCAGGCCATGGAATGGAGTGAGATACCTATCCTTCAAAAAATAATAAAAATCCCGTATAAAGGAGTAATCTCAGATCTATATAGGGATATATGTAGAAGATCAAGGGACATTGGGGAAGAACTCCCATTAGAACAAAATGGGAAGAAGACTTAGGGGAGATAACTATAGAGCAGTGGAAGGGCATCATAAAAGCATGTGCATTGGTATCAATGTCCCCCTCAAAAAAAATGTCTCACCTGTACCTACTACACAGGGTCTATTACACCCCACAGAAACTATTTCAGTTTGGAAAGAGGCAAGATGACATGTGCCCTATATGCCATGGGAAAGGGGATCTCATACATATGGTATGGAGGTGTCCAAAACTTTTTAGATATTGGTAGGAAGTCATAGGTACTATTAATAGGGCCCTCTGTGTCACATTGGAAATGGAAGCTATATTGTGTATTTTGGGTAGTATTGAGAGAAGGGGATAAAAGAATAAGCTCCCAACAGCTATAGAGGGATGCTTGTTCCAAGCTAGGAAATTGATTGCCCAAAAATGGCAATCTATTTGTCATCCACAGGTAAAAGGGGTGGAGCGCTAACACTTGTATATAATTTAAAATCCCATAGCAATAAAAGCATAACAAGCGTAAAAACGTTATTTGCACCAAGAGAGGTGTTGTTTGTTGCCCCCATATATGCCCCTGAGATGACCCCAGAGAAATAGCTGATGGTATGGAGCATATATGAGTAAAGAAGGAAGCAAGAGGAAGGAGCAGGAGACCGAGGACCCCTAGTGGTGGAACTGATCCCTTACCACACAAAGATACCTTTATGTGCTTCTGTTTAGCACACTCCAGGTGAGAGGCTTGAGCACCTAGAAGTGATATCACAGATGAAAAATCACTATACTATATGCCCTGTTAACACCATTTAAGCACCTATAAAGAAAGGCACAAGATATTTTTTAAGAAGAAAGTCACAGCCCGAAGGATCGGTTTTATGTATGCTCTTATAGACTATTAATACAGAAGTTTTAACCCCCGTTTAATATCTGGACTTGCTAAATGTTTTATATATATGATCTGATGTTGCACAGCTTGGGTTTATTGATGTGGTATATGTTGGTCCAGCCTTGAGACGTATAACGATATACCATTAAGCAGTATTTATTTATATATATTTTATTATCATTCTTACTACACTTAGATCTTATTATATCAGGATTTTACGCTTGTTATGCTTTTATTGCTATGGAATTTTAAATTATATACAAGTGTTAGCGCTCCACCCCTTTTACCTGTGTTTAGATTTTGTTTGATGTTGTGGATTCACATCTTTGTGTGAGCAGCTGACACACACCAGCTACCATACGCACATAGAGAGACTGTGGGAGCGCAGAAGCACACCCTTAATATACGCTTAGATCTATTTGTCCCCCAACCATGGAATAATGGGTTAACACTGTTAAAGAAACAATATGGAAGGAGAGAGGGACTTATTTGAAGAGAGGCAAGCTTGATCAATTTGAAAAGAAATGGGGACCATGGATGAGAGATACGGACCAGGTAGGCCGTGATTAAGAACATAGGTGCCAAAAGAAGATAAATGGGATGGGTGAAGTGATTGAGTATAATGTGTATATACAGGATGAATGGAGATGAGTGAAAGGATAAAATGAAAAGTATATTTGAGTATAAGATATGGACTCACAAGCAGGCTTCTTCTTTTTTTTACTTTTATGGGGTGGGAAGGGAGGGGGGAGGGGGGATTGGTAATTAATGTGATAGTTTGTATTTAAATTGAAAAAAAAAACCTTAATAAAGATTATTGGAAAAAAAAAAAGAAGTTCATGATTGTGTCTGGCACATTTCAAGAGGACTCCAATATCTGTTTTTCTTCTGTATCTACATAATCCAATGGGTCAAGTGTCACACATTTGGGATTCTCATCTGAGCACTAGGTCCATCAGACATTCTCAGTTCAACTTGACTGGTGAAAGTTCCTTGTGCTTTTCCCGTTGTAATCACAGTTGTACCGTGGCACAGACGAGGAAGAGGATCCACATTTAAGCCCAGACATTGCACATATATCTTTGAGGGACAATCAGAATCAGGAGCAGATCAGGATTTAGCCCAGGGTGGCCTATTCTTCACCAAATGGGTTATCCCATGTAAGCTGGTGTTTGTGGAGATGCTAAAAGTGACTGTTTCCCCTTACCAGGTTGTTCATTGCAGTGAAGGACAGCAGGCATGATGTACAGATGCATGTGTTGGAGATGTTTATAACAGTCATCCTTGATTGCATCCTCACTGGTATTATTTGGGGCTAAGGTAGACAGAATATTGGTTTTGGTTGTACCATGGGTGCTGAGAACTGAAAGACAATCCAATATTGCTTTTAGGACAATTATACTTCTGGCAGGCTATCAGTCCACCATGAAGCTGACACCAGCTTTATGCTTTTCACCACCAGATTAGAACAGCATTATTGTTTAATTGATTGTTCACAGTTGGAGCGTCAGTGTCCCAGATTCAGGGAATTGTACTTTGGATACTGTGGCGATCAAGATTTTGTATTTTACCAATTCCATGGCAGTGCCTTCCTTTGGCATAGATACTTAAAAGAATGTAACTGCATTACAAAATGAATTTAATTATATGCCAAAGAGACACATATTATATAAATGGTTCCCTTATTTAATTTAACCATAATGTTTGTACGTCTAGCCTGCTGCTCAAAAATGGGAAACAATGGGACTTAAAATAATTGATTCTAAACAGAAAAATAATTAATTGATGGTCATGGTGTTTCCTGATTCAACTGACGTTCAACTAACTGTAGCTGGAACCATTATTATCACTTAAAGTGGATGTAAACCCAATTCATGAAATTTGAGCTGGGCACATATATCTGCAGTGTTTTCTTATCTCTCTCCAAAGTCCTGTGGCTTTCCCCTGCTCCGTTCTTCTGTTATCAGCATGATAACTTCTGACAAGTTCTCTGACACATGAGATAAAACCAGGCTGAATTTTGTGTCGTGTGAATTTGCTACAAATAGATTAGCAGTGAGCCTGCCGTGTCACAGGACAGCTCTGCACATTCCTTTCTTCCTCTGCCTATGTGGAGTTGGGGTGTGTGCCTTTCCTCCAATCAGCTGTCTTGGTTGTATGCCCAGACTTCACACTCAGTGCTGAACAGGAAGAGAAAATCTGTATCACGATCTGCACTTTCTAAAGAATATATAAAGCTAAAGACAGCAGATATGCATGTAAAACGTATATAGGGAGATTTGTTTCATCTCTGTGCATCATCTAAGACTGTTCACTTCACTCAGTAAATGTGAAGGTTTACATCCACTTTAAGGCTAAATAAAAACCTGTATTCTTTAATCATATATTATTTTTTCCATTACTTCATCTGCAGCAGCCTGGAAATTTTAAACAGTTAACCTGCTTAATTTATAATACAGTATAAAATGCACACAAATACCAATATTATACAGGACACATGCTGATTTTATCAGCTCTCATTACTCTTCCCCATTGCCTGCATCCTGGTAAATATTACAATAGCAATATTGTCTACATGTGTAAGATCTGTGAAATTATATTTTTATCTTTAAGTCCTCTTCATTAATTGATCCCCTAATCAAATGTTCAAAGGTGATGAGGGAGATTTGCTCTTGTTACATCTTGGTAGCCCACATAAACTTTCTGTATTTACATTGCAAACCATGCTGCTCATTATAAACAGGATGGACTCCAAGGACTATTGTTATCTCATTCACAATTTGAGATTTTTTTTTTCAGTTTCAAGGACACATTTTAATCTCATTGCTGCCAATGTGTGAATATGGATACATCCTTATTTGGAGAATAGAATTTCAGTTTACACAAGACTGATTGCTGTGTTGGTAGAAAAGCATCTCCTGGCAAGCTGTCTGGGTTTTATATCATTTGAAAAATGTTGCTCCTTACCGTATACTCCCTATTCAACTACATATCTGAGTAATCCTTGCAGCTGTGTTCCATAAACCCCCAACATTACTCCTATTCTTAGGTTTGTTTATATTTTTCACCTTTTTCAACACACACACATCTTTGCCCTTTCCAATATTCCACATGTGTGGTTCCAGAATCTTAACCTGCTCCTTCCTCATATGCCAGCAAGGCAAAAGAAGAGTTATTTAGTTATTTTGCCACCACTTTCATCATCAAAACATTTAAAGTAGAAACTCTCAAGTTTGCTCTTTGGGATGTTTAGGCTACATTTTCTTGGATTTTATTTTCTTAAGAGGGTGTTTTTTTGTTTTTGTTTGGGGAGGATTGGGGGGGGGGTTATTGGTACTATAGATTGTTTAACTTAATGTTCTTTGTAATAGTAGTCTATTTATAAATAAAATTACAATCTAAATGTGGCGAACATTCACAGAGTTGCAAAAGAAAAATTGCTATATTTTGTCTAATATGATAGTTTGCTATGTTCATCCGCATTATCCAGTGGCCATAATGTGTATTGTTCTGATTAAGGTATTTCAGGAATATACCTCATTCTGACCACTAGATGGTGTTTTCTATCATAGTAAATAATCATATTAGACAAAGTACTGTGATTTTTTTTTCAGCTGCGCAAATCTGTGCCACATTCATATAACTATTTGTTTTTTATACATACTGTATATCCCTTGTATGTTTCCCTATTTATTGTATATTATGTTTGCATATTCTGTACATTTGTATTAGTTTTATTTATTTTTGTAATAAACATAAAATAAATAAGGAGGGGCACATGCATGGACTCCTCCAAGATTGCTGCATAGTCCCGGAGCTCCGCACCATCCCAGCGGCTTGACCCCAATCGCAGCACCCGGAGCCCTTGTTCCACAACACAGGCATGCCCGAGCAGCAGCGGAACATTGGCAGAGGACATGGAAACCCCTCAAATCCACCAGAGTATTACTCCTCGGCTACAGGGGCATAACACAGTGAATACACCATGTAATGTGTTTATCCTGTCCCAGACTTTAAGTGCATGATGCGTTAGGGGGAAGTGCTTGTGGACAGTCCCCTGTGTTCCCTGTGAAACCAAGTATGCCAGATTCCTGCCTGCCAGGCACTTTTCTAGGGGTACCCAGAGTCTAGTCTTGGCATGGAACCACCAGTTCAACAGGCGCTGTAAGACTATTGCCCTATAATATCTCCTCATGTCTGGTATCCCAAGGCCTCCGTCATGTTTCGAACGTTGTAGAATCCGCATAGCTGTTCTAAGTTTCTGGGAGCCCCACACAAACGCAGACATCATATTAGAGACTTTAGAAAAAAAGCGCTAGGCAAGGACACAGGCAATATTATACAACAAGGGAGCCGCGCCAGCAGATTGAGCTCATAGATAATGATAAATCGTAACAAGTCTCTTCCACTTTCCAGGGAGTATCTTTACACCAACAATGACAATGTCCAAGGTAGTGCAGCAAAGGAAGACTGTGTCCAACAATCCTAGATATCCAAATTGGAGGCTTACGTATAACGGTCATAGCAGCGCTCAACACATGTATCAGGTAACCCTTGTTCAATCCTTGCTCTCAGAGGATTCAAAGGGGACCTCCCTCCACAGGACTCGCAGGGGTCGATATCACAATGGAGAATAGGAAGTTGTCCGGGATAAGCAGGTCATAGGTACCATGTCAAAAGAAAGACTAGACATAGAAATATGGGACCATATCCATTAATTTGTTTTATGGAATATGTGCACATTATTCGATTTTGACAAATAATGAAGGGAGGGTATCAGATAAGTTATGGTATATAAGGTTCAAATTGCTGTTTGCTATTAGTGTTTTTATAAATGTCAATTTGTTTGTTCAAATAATGTACACCCTGTTTAAGGTGGGGGCGGAGTTATTAAGGGTATTAACACCCTATACTCATCCCTATGAAACCCATTATAATTCCAGCCATATGAGAGTTTTGTCTGGCAGACTATGCGTCGGGGCTGTATATGTAGCTCTATAAGCCCATACGTCTTTGGAAAAAAATCTCCTTTATACTATCGGTTGATCGGGTTCCTGCTTTTCATATAAATTTGATTCAAAGTTGGAACTGTATTTTTGTTATGTCATATGGTCACGCCGTATATATATTTTTATATCGTTTTATATATATATATTTCTTTGTTTTATCCCCTTTTTTTATATTGGATTCTGTCATGTAATTTACCGCCAGGTTCATAAATGGCGGATAGAGCCCTTCCGCCCCCACCTTTGACAGGGGGAGGGTGACTATATTAAGAGGAGGAGGTGACGGCACGCCCACCCCTATGACGACACCCAATCGGACGAAACGTACGTCGGAACGGGCGCGTTGACGTCACCTCTTGAACAAGCCGGCTGTTTTTATCTGTGTACCGCTGTGTACCACTGCACAGTGCTGTTATCATTGCTTTTAAATGTGAGTAGTATCTTTACTCTTTAAATAAACATACCATACAGTTTTGCACTATGTGGCCTTTCTTTTGACATGGTACCTATGACCTGCTTATCCCAGACAACTTCCTATATTGGCGCTGTTGGGGAGGTTCACGGTCCCGTGCATAGGAGAAGCTGACTAATTGACACATCTGCACTGCATGATTGCGCTGAATATTGGTGGGCTGGTAAGCTTTGAATCCCGATGGTGGAGGTCCCACTTATGTACTGTGCACACATGGTGTTTGTTATAGGTGGTGGGTTGTAGTCCCTAGGTGGATTCATACTTACTTCACCATATAGCCCCCTCTTTTATTTCCATTCTCCATGTGATATCGACCCCTGCGAGTCCTGTGGAGGGAGGTCCCCTTTGAATCCTCTGAGAGCACGGATTGAAGAAGGGTTACCTGATACATGTGTTGAGCGCTGCTATGACCGTTATATGGTAGGCCTCCAATTTGGATATCTAGGATTGTTGGACACAGTCTTCCTTTGCTTCACTACCTTGGACATTGTCATTGTTGGTGTAAAGATACTCCATGAAAAGTGGAAGAGACTTGTTACGATTTATCATTATCTATGAGCTCAATCTGCTAGCACGGCTCCCTTGTTGTATAATATATCCATGTACTTAGACTGAGTATTCGAGCTGCTGCTGCTGTGACGTTTTTTTTCGGTTAGCGCAGTGTTGTTACAATTCACAAGGACACAGGCAAAACTGAATCCGGGGAAGAACGTTCATTTTGAGGATATTCACCCTCCCCCAGCCATGTGAAGGCAGTTTTGGTCCAGGTGTTAAGATCCTGTCCCACCTCCGCCAGCAGAGCAGGGTAGTTGCGGTCATATAGGGCCTCAAAGCAGTCCATTAAGTGTATCCCTAGGTACTTCAGCGAGGATTTGGTCCAGGAAAAAGGGAAAGCGGCCCGCAGGCTCACCTCCAGCGACGGGGCAAGGGTGACCGGCATAATTTCAGATTTTGAGTAATTCATTTTGAAATTGGAGAGTGCCCCATATTGCTGAAGCTCTAGCATTAGATTAGGCAGTGATATCAGGGGTTCGAGAGGTGGAAGAGCACATCATCTGCGTACGCCGATAATTTATGTTCAGTGTTCCCAACTCAGCCCCCTGATATTCGGGTTAGCCCTGATCGTTCACAGCAGTGGCTCCAACACCAGCGCGAATAACAAAGGCAAGAGGGGACACCCCTGCCTAGTGCCGTTCCCTATTTGAAATTTGGATGAGAGGATGCCGTTCACCTGGACCCGCGCACTGCGTGCCAAATAGAGTGCCATTATCCAAGCCAACATATGTGGTCCCATCCCCAGGGTCTCCAACACCACCCTTAAAAAGACCCAGTCCACCAGGTCGAAGGCCTTCTCCGCATCCGTAGAAAGGATGAGATAGGGCCCCGATCCCAGGTAGATGCGTGCCCAGTGAATGAGATGTATAACCCTGAGGGAGTTATTGTGGGCCTCTCTACCCACCATGAACCCCGTCTGGTCGGGATGCACCACGCTGGGGGACATGCGGTTTGCCAATATCTTTGCTAGAATTTTTACATCCACATTCAAAAAGATATGGGACGGTAGTTCTGCTGCAAGATGGGATCTTTCCCCCCTTTAGGGAGAATGGTGATGTGTTCCAATAGGTGGCATTTGACCCCCCATAGCCAAGGAGTTGAAGTAGCTGCACATTCGGCCAAGGAGCAGGGGAGAGAAGATCTTGTAGTATGCTCCCGTGAGCCGTGGAGGCCAGGGCTCTTCCCATTCGGCAGGGACTTCACCGTCGCCTCAATTTCTAGAGGTGTGATTGGGGATTCCAATGACGCCCTCTGTTCCTCCGTCAAGGAGGGGAGACTGGCGGCCACCAGGTAATCCCGGCTTGCTGCTCGCCTGGAGTCCAGTGCCTCCGACATCCTCTCCAATCCCAGGGAGTACAAGTCCTTGTAAAACTTGCCAAACATGTCAGCTATATCGGATGGGAACGTCACCTCCTCTCCCATCCACAAGCGGAGCTTGTGTACATAAATTAGGCGAAGGGCATTGGCCAGCATCCGACCGCACTTACTGCCCTGCTCATAAAATCTGTGGTAGATGTACCGCATCTGTCTGCAGACTTTATGATCTAACAGCCATGAGAATAAGCTCTGCAAGTCCTGCAACTGCTGCAGGGACTCGGGGTCTCCCTTACCTTTGTGTTGGAGCTCCACCTGCTGAAGCGCAGTCAGCACCTTTTGATAGACAGTCTGCCTAGCCCTCTTACAGCGAGCCCCCTGGAAAATCAACTTCCCCCGGATCACTGCCTTATGGCCCTCCCACACTGTTCCCTCACTGATCCCAGCCCCACCATTCTCCCGGAAATAGTGGTTTTAGAGAGATTCTCATTTAGGCTCCACAACCAAGTTCTCTGTGCCCCTTGCAGTACCACAAAAGTGGCTGAGACTAGCGCATGGTCAGAAATGGTTATGTTTCCCACAGACGACTCCAAGTGTTCCAGGGTGTGTTGATCCACATAAAGAAGATCGATCTGCGTGTACATATTGTGCACGGAGGAAAAATAGCTGTAATCCCTGTCTGAGGGGTGCAGAACCCACCAACTATCCAACAAAAAATTGGATTGCATGGTCTTACGGAAATGTTTGAGGAATGCGTAAGAATGTGCCGAATGTGCTATGCGATGTGTCTAGTATGGGGTCTGGGCTCACATTAAAGTCCCCCCTCTAGGATTACCTGTCCCTCTCTAAATTCTGCTAGCTGAGTCATGGTCGTGTCTAAAAAGGAGAGTTGGTTTGAGTTAGGGGTATACACTGTTGCAAATGTATATTTCGTCCCTGCTAATAGCCCTTTGACAAAAATGTACCTCCCCAGGGGGTCCGACATATGCTCCACTGGCTGGAAGGAACAGGTTTTATGAAAGGCAATGGCTGTGCCCTTCAATTTGGGGGCTGGGGAAGTGCTCAAGAACCATTGATTGAACAGGTGTGTGGGCAATCTGGGTGTAGATTGTGGGGTAAAATGGGTCTCCTGCAAGAAAAGGACCTAATCTTTTTAGTTCTATCCAGAGCTTGCTACGCTTATGTGGGGAGCACAAACCCCTAACATTGTATGTAATTACCTTAAAGGACACCATGATGGTCTGGGCGGATCATTGAAGCAGAGGCAGTGGTGATACAACCTGCATGAATGGCAGCTACAGCGACAGGCACTGGGAAATGACAGGAAAGGGGAGAAGAAGAGAGAGGAGGAAAACAAAACACATTATGTGAAAACAAGAGTAAACATTTCTTCCGAACAAGGCCACAAGGCAGAGGCCTGCCCAGCTTAGAAACTATAGGCAGGGAGGGCATACAGTCCGGACCCCCAGTCTACCAACCCGTCTAGGAGACATTCCACAAAACGGGTGGCCTACTCGGGGATCCGGGGCCAGCATGGAGGGGGGAGGGCAGCCTTGGGAGTTCCGGCACCGTCCACCGCCTCCGCTTGGCCAGAGTTTCTTAAACCAGGTAGTGCAAGTTCTGCCTTGTCACAGAATAGCGTAGTGCAGCAGCTGGATCCCGGGAGGGCTAGTTCCCTGCAGAGCAGCCATAGTTCGTCAACCCCTCATCGGCAAGGGAAATACTGGTGTCACCCCCCTCCATAATGGGCTCACATGGGCCTCAGTAGGCTCAAAGTTCACAGATTCCAAAGAGAGCAGCATCATGAGTGGGGGGGCTAGTTTAAAATGTCTCAATCCAAAAATGTCGGTAAAAAAAAAGGGGGGAGAGAAAAATGGAAAGGGCAATGTGTCGGTGGCCGGCGGCTCTAGTCCCCCGGGGCCGATGGCCCCGGCGAGGTACCAGAGGCCCGACGTCTGTGGACTCTTGGGCAGTGTTTTCCTTTTGCCTGCAGCCATGGTTGTGGGAGGGGAAGGGCTGGGAGATCCAGGGAGCCCCTCCAATCTGGAAAGTCCACCTCCCTAAGTCCCAAAGACCTGCTGAATTGCGGTAAGTCATCCTTGGTACGGAGAATATGTTGTTTACCATCCTTCTTCACCTGAAGGCTGAAAGGGAAGCCCCAACTATAGGAAAGTCCAGCATCCAGGACAGAGTCTAGCACCAGGCGCAGGGCTCTGCGCTGCATAAGGGTGCACCTAGACAGATCCTGATAGAAGGACAGCTTTGCCCCGTCAAAATCATAATACAGCTTGTTACGCATTTTCTGCATTGTGTGGTCCTTCACTGTGTATTTGTGCAGCTTGCAGATTTTATCCCTGGGGTTTTCAGTGTCCTGGGGGGTGGTCTGAGGGCCCTGTGTGCATGGTCTATTTCCACCGGTGTGTCTGCTGGGATCCCCAGGATGTCCCTGAAGATGTCTGACAGTTTGGGAATAATATCCCTGGGTGCTGTTGCTTCTGGGAGGCCGCGAATATGGATATTCACCCTTCTGCTGTGGTTCTCCAGGTCATCCATCTGAGAAAGTATGGTCTCCATCCTCTGTTCTTGAGCAGCATATTTGTCCTGCAATGTGGTGATATGGGGCACAATCTCCTCCACCCTGTTCTCCAGTGTCTCCACTCTACCCCCCAGCTGTGTTGTATCAGCCTTGAGCTGTGCAATGTCCCGGGTAAAGGCCTGTTCCACCCTGGCTGTGAAGCGTTCTAAGTCCGCTTTAGTGGGGAGGGACCAAATATGGCGTTTCAGGTCGCCATCTCCCACTTTGTCGCCCAGGTCAGAGCAGAGGTCCGATGAGGAGCCAGGAGAGGAGGGCAGGGGGGAGCGGAGTCACTCACCAGGCTATGAGACAGGCCTGTTGCTTCTGTGACTGCGCCACCATCTTGGAGGCTCTGGAAAGTAGTTGTCCAGGGACCCCTGGCATCCCTGATCTGTCGGCGGTGGCTGGGACAATGTCCTCCTGTGCTGGGACATACTCTGGTGCCGTCTGCGGCTCCAATCGCCCTGGTTAGCCGTTGAATAGCTGCGGTGGAAGCAGAGCTGGGGAGAACCACATTCTCAAGCTTCCATGTCTCGGCCACGCCCCCCATGTAGATTTTTGAGTCCCAAAGTTTGTCGCCATTCCACGAGCGGGCACAATTTTGAAGCATGACATGTTGGGTATCAATTTACTTAACACTACCTTCCACAATATAGAAAAAAACTGGGCTAACTTTACCGTTGTCTTATTTTGTATTCAAAAAAGTGATTTTTTTTTCCAAAAAAAATTGTGCTTGTAAGACCACTGCGCAAATGCGATGTGACAAAGTCTCTAGGATGTTAGAAAAAAAATATAATGTTTGGGGGTTCTAAGTAATTTTCTAGCAAAAAAAAATATTTTAACTTGTAAACACCAAATCTCAAAAAGAGACTTGGCCCTTAAGTGGTTAAAACTGACCAGGGTTATTTTATATACGTAAAAGATGCTATGCGTGAACACAGAGAAATGGATAATTGTTATTATTTATAGTACAGTATGAGTTTCAATTTCTTCGTTAAGCCCCATGGGCATTAAAGTATTTAAAGAGGTCTCTCTGCTTTATGAAATTAATTTGGGATCTGTTTGATGATCCAGACTTTTAAAATATCAATAGACTTTGCATGTGAATCTCTACAATGTTTGGGTACACTATATTTATTATATTTTTCTTTTTCACTTTGTTCTATTGCCCTCCTATATTCACCGAATCTGGTCCTTAGGGTCCTGATGGTCCTCCCTACGTATAGTAGACTACATGAACATTTGAGGGCATAGACAATGTGATCAGAGGAACATGTAGAAAGATTAATGATAGTATGTTTTACCATTGGCCTCAAAGGACTTGAAGCTATTTGGGACAAAGTACAAGTTAGGCATTTTTTCTTATGGCACTTGTACATGCCTATTAGGTTTGAAAAAAATCCACCGAAAATGGGACAAAGACAAGCAGTTTTTTTTAATGTACTGGGGGCTTTTTGACTTTTAATGTTTCGTGCTCTATGGTAAGTGAACCTTGGTTGAGGGGGTAGGGTATTTTTTAGAATAGGATCTTGTATCAAGATTCCCCAGTGCTTTTTGAAGATCCTCTCCATCCATTTGTATTGTGAATAAAATTGGGTGATGAATCTATTCGGGTTGTCTTCTTTAGAAGTGGATAACTGTTGTAGGTGTCAAAAGTATTCCCAATATGTTCAAGAGTATAACCTTTTTCTTCAAATTTTCTGAATAGAATATTCCCTTGTTCTGGACAATCTGCCTCTAAATTGCAATTTCGACAAAGCCTATGAAATTGACTTTTGGGGATATTATATTTCCACCTAGGGTGGTTACAACTGCTAGAGAACCATTTGTTTTATTTTATTTTTACAGTTTATACATATTATGCCTATATTATCCAGATGTTTTGTGAGTTGCAATTTGTCATTTTTATTAAACCATTGATTTTAAATAGGGATTTTAGATACAGGGTGGGTCATTTATGTGGATACACCTTAATAAAATGGGAATGGTTGGTGATATTAACTTCCTGTTTGTGGCACATTAGTATATGTGAGGGGGGAAACTTTTCAAGATGGGTGGTGACCATGGCGGCCATTTTGAAGTCAGCCATTTTGAATCCAACTTTTGTTTTTTCAATAGGAAGAGGGTCATGTGACATATCAAACTCATTGGGAATTTCACAAGAAAAACAATGGTGTGCTTGGTTTTAACGTAACTTTATTCTTTCATGAGTTATTTACAAGTTTCTGGCCACTTATAAAATGTGTTCAATGTGCTGCCCATTGTGTTGGATTGTCAATGCAACCCTCTTCTCCCACTCTTCACACACTAATAGCAACACCGCAGGAGAAATGCTAGCACAGGCTTCCAGTATCCGTAGTTTCAGGTGCTGCACATCTCGTATCTTCACAGCATATGGTTTTTTTATGGTTTTTATTTTTTTATGGTTAGTAAAAACCAATACAGGGTGAGCTGCTCCTTCCAGGAGGTACCGCCATTCCTCCAAAGCCGACTTGATGGCCAGCAATTCCCTATCACCGACATCATAGTTCCAGCAAGATGGTGCACCACCACATTATGGGCGTCAGGTCCGAGCATTCCTAGATGAACAGTTTCCTGGAAAGTGGATTGGTCGTCAACACAACCTAACAGTTACGTTGGGAGAAGAGGGTGAGAAGTGTGTGACTATCGTTGTGGCGTTCTCTTTACGATCGTGTCCGAAGGTCATAGGTATCAAAGTCCACGACGTGTAGAGCATAGAAGTGTCGTATCTGTTAACGGAAGTCTACTGGGGTTTCTATTTTCAGATTCCCCAAGTCTAGCCCTCTGGAACCCCCGGTAAGTTGACCGGGTGCTGCTGGTTAGGTGAAAGGTCCTTTGACAAGTAGATCCTTACGAGCCTGGACTGCGGGTATTACACCACCACGTGGTAGAACGACCTTGATACTACAGCCACTATCCCTTAACGACCGGTAGTTCA
>BLSH010458905.1:108548-121406 GCA_018402905.1 Glandirana rugosa | reverse complement strand
GCTTTAATGTTAGATCGCACGGAGGAGTCTCACCCAAACCTGACCAACCACCTTAGGAGGTCTATGAGCTTAGTACTGGATCTTAGAGTCTACCAAAGGGGGGTGACGGATCTACGGGAAGAGGTGACATTTGACGTTCTAGATGGAGGATGAAACTTCGTTTTAAATGAGTAATCTCTGCCTTCAGTTTGTCTGGGCACAGGCTAGTAGCAAAGCTTGTGGTTTGTTGAAAGGGGAGAAAATGAGTTTTCGGGAGGTTGAATGATGTTTGGACTTGGGAGAAGGGGAGGGTTCTCCCTGTGACTGGGTCAAAGAGCTGAGCGTAAGTCCGCAGGCCTTGGAGAGACCAGAAAGTTATTATAGTTTGTTGAGTAGACAGGGGGCTTTTGGGGTGGCCCCTGAAGGGTAGGGAACGGGAGATGGTTGCAGGGAGGCCCAGTTTGGTCCTGATTTCCCTCCACGCAATGTTAGCGTCTCTAATGAGTAAATTTTGCTTCAAAGTAGGAGGTAGATCTTGCAGTTTACAGTGGAGAAGGGCATCTAGGCAGTGGGGGGAAACCATCTGAGATTCTAGGTCATGATTCGAGTATCTGGAGGATTCCACCAACCAGTCCAAACCCACTCTGAGGAGGCACGCTAGATTGTAATTTCGTATGTTAGGGAGGTTGGAGCCTCCCAGGTGGTTAGGAAGGAACAATTTGGTTAGGGCTATACGTGGGCGTTTCTTCCGCCATAGGAAAGAAGAAAGGGCCTTGTTAATTGTCTGAATGTCCTTATGGCGCAAAAGAAGGGGGATGGTTTGCAGGGGGTAGAGTAGTTTGGGGAAGCTAACCATCTTAAAGAGATGGCTTCTTCCCAATAGGGGGAGTGGGAGGTTGGACCAATTGTGAAGCTCGCCTACAATTCGTGAAATAACAGGGGGGATATTTAGGTTGTAAATAGAAGAGGGGGATTTCCCTATTTTTATGCCAAGGTACGTGATATGGGAGTTAGTAACATGAAAAGCCGAATCAAATGCCCATTGGGGTGTCCTGGCGTGGAAAAGGGGGAGTACTTCACTTTTGTTGAAGTTTATTTTAAGGCCCGCGCACGACCGGAAGTTGGTGAAAATTTCTTGTATTAGTGGGATGTCGCTTTGGGGGTTGGCAGAAAATATTAAAATGTCATCCGCGAATAGTGCCGAGCGAATTTCATGAGTGCCAATTTTGATCCCTTGTAGTTTGGGGTGGGCCAGAAGGTGTCTAGAGAGAGGTTCTATGGCCAGATTAAATAGTAGGGGGGACAGGGGACAGCCCTGCCATGTGCCTTTGTGGAGAGGGATTTTGTTAGAACTGATTCCGGCTGAGATGATATTGGCATATGGGGCTGTATACATTGCATTGATGAGATGGAGAAAGGGGCCAACAAAACCGAATTTATGTAGTACCAAGCTCAGCCAGCGAAAGCTGACGTTATCAAATGCCTTTTCAGCGTCCAACGAGATTATGGCATATTCGCTGGGTGACTTGGATTTCGCGAGTTCCAACACCGCCAGAACTTTGCGGATATTAGAAGTCACAGAGCGCCCCATTGTGAAGCCCGCCTGTGCTGGGTGAATCAAAGTCGGCATGATTGTTGCAAGTCTTCTAGCTATGATTTTGGACAGGATTTTGGTGTCAAGGTTTAGCAATGAGATGGGTCGGTAAGACCCAGGGTCGGTCAGGTCCTTCCCTTGCTTGGGGATTAATTTAATGAAGGCTTGGAAGCCAGAGGGAGGATACGGTCCTCCTCCGAGAATCCGCTGATAGAGAGAGAGCAAGGACGGGGCAATGGTGGATTTGTTGTGCTTGTAGAATTCTGCCGTATATCCATCTGGGCCCGGGGCTTTGTTGGGTGATTGTGAGACTATTACTTGTCTGATTTCCTCCATAGAGATTGGGGAGTTTAGGGAATCTAGTTGGGCCTGGGTGACTTGGGGAACAGTGAGGCGCTCTAAGAACGCTTGTGCCGCCTCCTCATCAATTGGGTCTTTCCCATATAGCTTTGTATAGAAAGCTTCGAGGGTACTATTAATGTCTTTGGGAGTAGAGGAGAGGGAGCCGTTGGGACGTTTAAGTGTGCTAATAGAAGTGGGGGCAAAATTGCCCTTGCATAAGCGAGAGAGCAATTTGCCGGCTTTGTTCCCATATTTGTGGAATTGCAGGTCTAAATGCGCCTGATGGTTCCGTTCCTGGGCAGAGGCCCAGTGGTCAAACTGATTTTTTGCAATTTGCCATCTTTGTCTGTTTTCAGGTGAATTTTGGTTATTTAGGAGGGGTTGGGCTTCACGTAGGGATTTACTGGCCAATTTGTAGTCGGCGTCCAATTTCTTTTTGAAGGCAGCGCTAAATGCAATGATCTGGCCACGGAGGACAGCCTTGCCTGCCTCCCAAAAGAGGTTAGGGTCGGTAATATGTTCTATATTTGTGTCAGAATATTCTTCCCAGGACTTTTTGATTAGGGCGGTCAATTCTCAATTATCAGCCAGGTTTGCAGGGAAGCGCCAGGATCTAAAGGAGTTAGGGGCGTCAAGGCCTATTAGGGTTAGGGAAATTGGGGAATGATCGGAAATGGCAGTGTCTAATATCTGAGGATAGAAGACATTCTGGATAATGGACTGCGAGCAGAGGAAGTAGTCGATCCGTGAAAAGCTGTGGTGAGGGTGAGAGTAGAATGTTTATTGCTTGCCGAGAGGATTGGTTTGTCTCCAAATATCTACAAATTGAAGGGCCTCCGCGAATATATGAAGAGGTGTGGGATGGGGGTCTAGGGATGGGGTATGAGACTTCTGGTGACCTGACTCTCTGTCTTCCTGGGTGTTCATGACTACATTAAAGTCTCCACCTATGATGATAGGGAGGTGTAGGAAAGGGGCTAGGCGAGTTGTGAGCGTTTGGAAGAAATTGTTGGTGGGGGAGTTGGGGGCATATACATTCGCTAGGGCTAGTTCTTTGGATTTGACTTTGAGCTTAAGGATGAGAATTCTGCCATCCTCATCACTGTCCTCTGACAGTATCTCACATTGGATCTTTTTATGGATAAGCAGGATCACCCCCGCTTTATTTCTGGATGAGAGCGACCCAAAAATTTGACCTACCCATAGTTTATTCATTCAGGGAAAATCTGCTTCCGTAAGATGTGTCTCTTGGAGAAAGGCTATATCAGCCTTCAGGCATTGGAGGTGGTGCGGGACCGCCATTCTCTTGTTGGGAGATCTAAGCCCTTTTTATATTCCACTAGACGATCTTCAGGGTGGGTGGAATCAAAGTGGGCTAATGTGCTGTGTACCAGGGTGATTGGAATGGGGCAAAAGTAGCCGAATTGGGCGATAATAAAAAGGGGGTGTAAGACTGGGGGGGTTAACGTGCCAGCTCAAGTTGGGTGTGGAGCAGAGATGGTCAGTTCCATAGTGGTTTGCATACAATAAGGGAAAACAGCAACTAAAAAAATAATAAACAACAATATAGGCTTCACTTTTTTCCTCATGAGGAAACCTTCCACAGGAACAGCGTTGCCGGAGAAGTTCAGGTGGTACTGATTTCGGGGTAGAAATATTGTGAGGGGAGGGGGTGAGCGGGTCCAATCGCAGCACCCAAGATAAACAAAAAAGAGAGGGGGGAATATGTGCCGGCAGTTCCAGCAACCTCCCGCAGATCTCCGGTAAGACTGTGTGAAGGACCGAGGGCGCGGGGGAACAGAGACCTCGGCAATACATTATAGTTGCGAACATATACCAACAAAATTGAACACTCTAAACAGCATTAGTTTCAATCTTTAGGAATCATGGGTACAATACCCTGAGATGAAACTTGAGAGAAGTAGGGAATATTAAAAACCGAGATAGAACTTGCTAGCGCAGGAGGTTTTCGGGGAGGGTGATTCAAGAATGATCCTCTCAAGCCGACTTGTTTGCATAACGGGCTCTCTTCGGAGAATCTTTTCTCGGACTGCGGAGATCCCGGAGCCCAAGTTGTGCCATGCCAGCCGCTATGGCCCTCTCAACTGTCGCCGTTATGGTAGGATTGAGTAAGGCTGCCACGCCCTGGGCTAGTCTAGTGTATTGGTCCTCTGTGGTCTCTGCAGTCCCCACGTTCGGATAGATCAGAGGGGGAGGTGCCACCATAGGCTGTGTCTGCGATCCGTTTGCAACGACCGTATCCACGATCGGGGTATCGAACGAAGGTTCGGTGCAGTAATATCCAAATGAAGATTCGGTGCAGCGGTGTCCGAACGAGGATTTGGTGCCGCGGCAGGCTCGCCGTGTAGGACAAACTTATCCATGGCTGGGTGACTCCCGGGCGTACTCTGGTGACCGAGGCAACGGGGTAGGGTCGGGGGGTCGCCCGAATCGGTGCTGAACTGGTTTTATAAGCTAATAAAGACCGGAGCCGCGTTCTTCACTCCTTCCTCATCAGGCGCCAGAACCGGAAGTGTATATATTTTCTCGTTCAAAGGTTTTTATTGAGTTTTACAATATGAGAGTACAAATAAAATCTCGCATAGAAAGTCATAACATATAAAAACGTATAAGTAGGTAGGTTAGGTGACCAGGGTAGCAACCATCATAAACCAAAAAGAATGTACCACTAGGTCCTTGTGTCGTGGTAGGGAAGGGGGAGGTCAAGCCGTCGTTGGATTCGCGTGGGTTGCATGCGACTCAAGTGGTCATTCCCAAATAAAGTTGGGAGGGTCAATGGGTTGATGGGCCAGCTACCACCCTGGCGCTCCTCTGGGAGCAAACTGCGCCTAAGGAGGTAGACAGGTCTAAGATGGTCTGTATGAGTCCAAAGACCAGTTATAACCCCTGAGTCTAGACATTGGGCTATGGGTTGGGTCTAGGTGACCTCCGAAGAGTCTGAGGAGAGCTCGTCAATTAAGAGGTGTGATACTTAGAATGCCCAGGTATTGGATGTGGGGAAGACCTAGCGGGCCACTGACCTGGTCATAAGGAGGTGTGGGGGGGAACGTAGTGGTGGGTAGCAGGAAAGGAGAGAAACTAGTCAGAGGATAGAAGAAGGAGAGAGAGAAGAGCAAGAAGAAGAGTTGAGCAGAGCGAAAGAGTGTTGATGAGTCTCGAGCAGACCCTACCCCTCTGTGGTGGTCGTGGTAGAAGTATACATGGGGAGGTTAGCGGATTAGCCTGCAGAATGAATGCGGTGTGTTCAGGGGGTGAGGAGACTGTGGTCAAAGTTGGACGGCACAAAGTGTTTCATCCATGGGGACCATATTTTCTCTTGAGATTTAACCTTATCCAGGATAATGGCTTCTATCCTGGCGTGTATCATCGCTCTTGTAACCCTGTTCTTGGTTTCGGCTATGGTGAGTTGCGGTGATTTACACGCCTTAGCTATTGTCTGTTTCGCCGCCGTTGTGATCTGCAAGAGGAGTTTGAACTGTGGCCTAGAGATTTCGTCAGGTTTTTTGTTCAGGAGAGCTACTGTGGGTTCTGGGGGCAGGTGAGTTTCGAATAATGTTGATAGGATTTGGAATATCTGACCCCAAAAGGCGGTAGCTATTGGGCAGGTCCACCAGATGTGTAAGTGAGTGCCCCGGTCGACACAGCCTCTGAAGCAAGAAGGGGAGTAGGTGGGGAGGAATTTTGCAACCCGGGCGGGGACTAAGTACCACCGTAGAAGAACCTTGTAATTCGTTTCCATGGCAACTACCGATTGAGAGGAAGATTTGGTATTAGCCCAAATGTCCTGCCATTCCTCCTGTTCTAAGTGGATCCCCAGGTCTTTCTCCCAATTGGAGACATAGAGCATAGTAGATGGGGGAGAGGGGTCTAGGAGCTGGGCATAAAGCGACAAGATTAACCCTTTTGCATGTGGGTCTTTGTGGCATGTTTGTTCAAATGGGGATAAGGCAGGTAGGGATGAGTCCCTGCGTAAACATGGTGAAAAGAAATGTTTGAGTTGTAAGTATCGGAATATCTCCGAATTAGGTAGGCTATATGTTTCACAGAGAGACGGGAAAGATTTGAATGTGCCTGGTGTTGTAAACGAGAGAGCTCGAAAGAGGTTGGCAGTAGTCCAATTGCAGAATGAATTTGGGGCGGTCCAGGCCGGATAGAAAGATGGATTTTTTAGGAATGAGATTAAGGGATTATGTGGGGACTGTAGGGAATACCTTGTTTTTAGGTTGTCCCAAATGCGCAAACTGTGTGAGGTTATTGGGTTGTCGATGTACTTGCGGTCCTTTCGGGTCTAGCCAGAGCAAATTCGCTACAGAAAGCGGATCGCAGTCTATTGACTCTAGAGATACCCACAATGGGGTTTCTTTGGTGGCGTGGTATTTTGGTAATTGGGCCAATTGTGAGGCTTGGAAATATTTGGTGAAGTTAGGAACCCCCAGGCCTCCCCTGATTTTAGGGACATAAAGTATGTGTCTTTTAATTCTGGGTCTGGTTTTGCCCCATATGAATTTAAGTGTGCGGCTCTGTAGGAGACGTAGGTAGTGGGGAGGTACATTGATGGGTAACACCCTAAATAGGTATAAAAGTTTTGGGAGGACCGTCATCTTGACTGTGGCAATTCTGCCTAGCCAGGCAAGAGGGAGTTTCGCCCATGAGTTTAGCAAGCTAGTAATATGTGAGAGCATAGAAGGGTAATTAGCCGAGTACAGATTGTTGAGATCGGGAGTGAGTTTGATGCCCAAAAAGGGGAGATAATGAGTATTCCAAGTAAATGGGAGCGAGTTTTGTATTGAGACAGATCTGAAGGGTCAACGGAAATATTTAAGGCTTTGGATTTGTGTGGGTTAACTTTTAGGCCAGAAAGTTTGCTGAATTCTTCAAGAGTTTTGAGAAGATTTGGAGCAAAAAGCCCAAGTTTGTGCTGATGACCGCCAAGCTCGATGCCTTTTATGTCAGGGTTTGAGCGAATCATCTGTGCCAGTGGCTCAATAGCAAGAGCGAACAGGAGGGGGGAGAGGGGACAGCCTTGTCGAGTGCCTCGACTTACTGGAAAGGGGTGTGATTTGAATCCGGTGTATTTGACGTAGGCTGAGGGTGAGTGGTAAAGAGAAGAAACCCATGTAAGAAAGTGGGGACCAAAGCCCCAATTCTGGAGGACAAGCATCAAGTAAGGCCACGACAAGGTGTTGAACGCCTTTCTGATGTCTAATGATATGAAACAGGCAGGTATCTTTCTTCTCTTATACTGTCTCCGGCTTGTCTGGTAGGGATGAACCCTACTTGGTCTTTGTGGACTAGAGAGCCTATGTGCGGATTTAGGCGTGTAGCCATGATCTTAGCCAAGAGCTTGATGTCCAAGTTTAGCAGTGAAATCGGGTGGTAGTTAGCCCAAGAGGAGCTGTCTGTATGAGGTTTAGGTATCATGGACACCATGGCTTGAAGCGATTCTGGTCTGAAGTGTTTACCGTCTAAGATGCTTTTCAAGGCCGGGGTCAGTATAGGGGTCAATAAGTCCGAAAAGTGTTTATAGTAGGCAGCCGTGAAACCATCCGGCCCAGGTCTTTTGTTGGTGCGTAGCGATTTGATGGCTGTCTCAACCTCTGCTGTGGTGATGCGTTGTTCGAGAGCTGTCCGTTGGGAGTCAGACAAATGGGGTAGACTAACTTTCGCTAGGAGAGATCTCGCTCGGGCTTCGTTGAATGTGGAGGGGGAGGAGTAGAGATCCGCTAAGTGTTTGCGGAAGTGGGCTACGATTTTAACCGGATTACTACTGTACGTGTTAGTTGATAGTTTCAGTCTGATGGGCTTGTATGGTTGGTCTAACCTGCGTAAAGTGAGGGCCAAGAAGGTGTCTGGCTTGTTACTTTTCATATAGAGTTTATGCCTGGAGCGTCTTAGAGATTTATCAGCTGCTCCTGATAGGAAGAGGTCCAGGTCGAGTTTGGCTTGGTCAAGTTTTTGCCTATTGGAGGGAGTGGGGTTTGTTTGGAAATCTAGATGGGCCTTGGAAAACTGTCTGTCTAGTAATTTATGTTTTGCTTGTCTGTCTTTCTTAAGGGAAGAAGCTTTACTCATGAGCGTTCCTCGAAGCACAGGTTTATGCGCTTCCCATAGCGTCAGGGACGATATTTCTGGGGTGCTGTTGTTGTCGATGTATTCTTTGAGAGCAAGGGAGATGTCCATTCTATGAGAAGGGTTGGATAGGATTGAGTCATTGAGACACCAGGTCCTGTCTATCTGCTTAGGGATAAGGGAAGTTAGCGATGTGATGACCGCATCGTGGTCCGACCATGGGCAGGGGGCAATAATGGACGAGAGGAGGGAGGGTGTGGTACAGGTATCAATGAAAATGTGATCTATTCTGGATAGAATTTTATGCGGGTGGGAATAGTGGGTAAATTGTTTTAGTGTGGGGTTTGATTCTCTCCATGTGTCTATGAGGGAGTAAGACGTTAACAATTGAGAGTAAGTTCGTTTGCTTGGGCCTGAGTCCGGGGAGAACGGAGATTTGTCTAAATAAGCGTAAATTGTTTGGTTAGAGTCGCCTCCTAGCACTAAAGTGCCCTGTCTATGGTGAGCAATTACCTGAAATAGATGGGACATAAAGGAGCTAGAATTTTTGTTAGGAGCATAGAAAGCCACAAGGGTGACTTCAGTTTCAAGTAATAGACCAGTTATAATGATGTACCTGCCTTCCGGATCTTTTATTTCTCTGGTTAATGTGAATGGTGCTCTGCAGTGGAAGGCTATTAAGACCCCTCTCTGTTTCTTGTCGGCCGAGGCTGTGTAGACCTGGGGATAGGATTGATGAAAAAAATCTAGGGGTACTATGTTTAGTAAAATGAGTCTCTTGCAGAAAGACAACGTGCGCGTTAAGAGAAGCGAAAGTACGGAAAGCTTTGGTCTTTTTCTGGGGGATGTTGAACCCCTGAACATTCAGGGTCAGAAAATTTAGAGGAGCCATCATGGGGGATTGTAAATTGAGGATATCCACGGGTTGGAAAGGAGGATAGGGTGTAGGGTCTGCTCGGGAGAGGAAGGAAGTAAGGGAAAGAGGAGTATGAGATAAGTAAGAGGTTGACAGAAGTATGAAACGGAGTGAAGAGCGGTAGGAACATGGAAAGACATATTAAAGTAGAAGCTGGCGAGAGAATAGGTGCGCATTCTGGGGGGAAGGAAGAGAGGAGTAGGAAGTCTGTTCGGTCCGGGGGGTCTAGAGACCTCCCAGAACTAAAGGTGGCTAGTTGAGGTGACCGTCTGGGGACCCGTCAAGTAGCAAAAAAAAGGGGGGTCAGCAAGTGAAGTCAGGGAGTGATAGCGGTTGTTGAATACTAATATGAGCTGTAAAAGCAGTCAAGTATAAAGTTAGGGAGGTGGCGGTCGAGTTTATAGAGAGGTAATAAGTAGTAAAACAGGGTTGGTGCTTGCGTCTTCAAGAGCCATTTGCGCTGGCCTGTAGATATAGAGGGGTCCTACTAATAAAGCAGAGGCTATGCTAAGGCGATAAGGCCAACTGGATTAGTTATGGTAGGACCTCTATACACGGTGCAGAACAATGTGGATGACATTGAGTAGACATGTAGCGCGGGTGGCGAGGGGTGGTGAGATTGTCAACAAAATGAACAACAGTGTCAACAAGAGGAATAACAAAACATATGCCATTCAGTGGATTTTAAACTTAACCAATAAGTGCAAAGAGGTTGATAGCGAAAAGGGGCTATCAATAACAAGGAAAAAACGGTCCAGAGCCTGTTCTCAGGAACTGTCCATGAGGATTGGATTTGGGGTTTAGGGTAGCTGTTAGGTCCCACATGGGGTACAGTGGTTGGGACAATGAGGCAGATGGGTGGGGATGGGGGGGAGTAGGGACAGATCCATAATGTACCCATAGTTAAGGCGTTTCAGGGGTCCATTTTCAATAATTGGCTCCTAAGTTGAAAAAGGGAATGACGTAAGTCATAACAAAAAAGAGTTCCAGTGTGTAGTGTTCAGTCTTTCCTTTATCGGGGCGAGTCGCCCAACATGTGGCAAACTGGTGAAGGATGGGGTTGAACAGTTCAAAAGGGATCAGGGCTGAGAATCTTGTGAGGTAAGTAAAGTCCTCAGGGCTTGGATTGCCGTGCAAGGTGTGTAAGTACAGTGCCTCAATCCATGGAATCTGCGCCGTCTAATGGTAGGGGAGCAAACCTGCCTCTCTTATGGATGTTGCGGTCGTCAGCCGTGGAGGTGGAGGGTTGGGTCTTCTGTGGGGAACTGGAAGCAGACCGACGTCTTTGGCGTTGCTCTTTCTGGCTGAAGTCAGGAGTATAAAGATGTAAATTCTGAAGGAGAGAACATAGATCAGCTTGAGATTTACATATATGTTTGCTGCCTTTGTACGTAAATCTGAGGGAGAAGGGGAATCCCCAGGAATAAGTGATGTGGTGCTGCTGCAAAATTTGAAGTTGGGGTTTTAGTGCCCTTTGTGGCCTGCGAAAGGTCAGCGAATAGCTGATATGTGTGTCCTTGAAATAGCAAAGTTTCTTTCTGACGGGCAGCTTGGAGTAATTGCTCCTTGGTTCTGTAGTAATGTAGTTTTGCGACTATGTCGCGGGGGGGGCCCTCCTCTTTCTTAGGGGCTAGGGTTCTATGGATCCGGTCTATTTCCAAGCGTTAATCAGGAATGGACGGCATTAGTTCCTGAAAGAGGGCTGTAATTGTGGATTGCAGATCCGGCACTGTTTCAGGAATCCCCTTTATGCGTATGTTTGAGCGTCTGGCTCGGTTTTCAAATTCCTCAAGCTGAAGTAGTAAAGTGTTATTTTCCTCTTTCAGTAAAGTCAGTTCCTCATTTTGGTTATGTACAGTAGCTTCTATGGAATCTACTCTTTGTTCCAGCTCCTCAGTGCGGTGTCCCAGTTCTCTGATCTCTCTAGTGAGGTGATCTGTGATTTCATCTGACGTCTGTTTAAGGGCCCTGTGGAGCATCCGCTCAAACTGCGCCATTAAGTTGGGTTGTGACCCCTGAGGTTGTGAACAGAGTGGGGTAGCTAGTGTTTCCCCCTCTGATTCCCCCTCATCCCTGTGCGGTACCTGTGGCCTCCTCGGAGATCGTTGTGTGGAGCCGCCGGAGCGGAGCACGCCATCTTGCATGAGGCCTGCACCAGGGCTTCATGGATCGTTTTTGCCTTCACCATGTTCCGTGGTCCGCCAAAGACCATCTCTCCGGTCACCGAGTGGTCAGGGGGCTTAAGGCTGTCAGTGCGGGTGTAGTCGGAAGCTTAAGACTGCAGATATCAGCCGCTTTCTTCTCCCTGCGTACGGAGCTCACATCTTATGCGACTGGCATGGACGGCTTCGCGCATGCGCCCCCCGGAAGTGTATATATTTTAATACACCATGTCAAGTGGACTATATACCTTAGGTACAGATATATAGAGCACACTCAATATGCTGTGTGTGTGATTTTTATCTATTTTTGACAGTTTTTTTTCAAGCTAGCTATCTAAACTGCCTGTATACAGGAACCTATGCTCTCTCTCTACAAGCAACACCGACATACTATCATAGAGCCGCTGTTCGAGCGGCTTTATATAGTGTGGGGCGTGGATTGAGACTGCTGTGCAGTGATTGGCTAAAGGCATCCTGACTTTAGCCAATCAAAGCTCTCACAGCAGGCTGCTTGCTGATTGGCCAAAGCATGCAGGTCATGTGCATGCTTTGACCAATCAGTGGGTGGCATTCCGCCGCCATTTTAAAACATTATGGGGCACACGAAGTTGCTGCGAATGCCCCATAATGTTCGGGAAAACCCGAAGTAGCGAAAAGGCGATGTTCGGATCGAACATATGTTCGATCCGAACGTTAACCCCATCCCTATTAATGGTATGGGGGCATTAAGCAATTGTGAATCTAGTGATCGAGGGGTGTATGCGTAATTTTTCTGCGAGGGGTTCTATCATCAGATTGAAAATGGAAGGGGAGAGAGGACAACCCTGTCGAGTCCCATTGGAAATTTTAAACATTTTGGCCAGAAGGCCAGATGTATACACCTGTGCTGTGGGGCAAGATTACAACACTAGTTTTGCATTCAGACAGGAACCCCGGAAGCCAAATTTGGTAAGCACATGGGTCATATATTTCCAGTGGACTCTATCGTACGCCTTCTCTGCATCTATCGACAGAAGCAGAGAACATTTACAAGCCTCCTAGTGGCATCTGAGGTCTGCCGCCCTCTCACAAATCCCATCTGGTCGCTGGCAACAAGTGATGGTAGGAATTTAGTTATGCGCTTAACCAATCATTTTTCATAGATTTTAATGTCGAAGTTCAATAGTGATATTAGCCCAAAGTTGGCTGGTGTTGTAGGATCTTTCCCTTGTTTGGGTAACGTTACAATGTATGCCTTAAGCATCTCGGATGGCAATGCAGAAGTTATCGCAGCTTGCTGTAAGTAAGGGGAAAGGGTTCCATTAAAGATTTTGAAGTATTCTGTTAGAAGACTGTGCTAAGGGTTAATGGTTTCCTCTAATTCTGGGATGAGCAGCTCTATTTAAACGTCCTGCTTCCTGTAGCAAGTTGCTGTCTGATCTACAGCGTATAGTGTGTGTGTCTGAGCAACCTGTATCCTGATTTCCTGTTCCTGCGACCCGGCTAACCTGACCCTGCTGGTTTTCTGCCTGCACCGACCTCTGGATTACCTACGACTACTCTCCTGCCTGATCCTCCTGCACTTCTGCCTGTCTGCCTGTTAACGACCCAGCTCGAACCGACCATCCTTCTGCTTGCTCCCTTGTACCGCACCGCCAGCCTGGTAACGAACTTTGCTTGGATTTGACCCTTCTTCTGCCTGACCCCTTTGTACCTCACAGTCCGCCTGACACTCCATGTTTCCCCAGTCCGTCTTCTTCCCAGTTTAGGTTCGTTTCAAGCAATGGTCCGACCGC
>BLSH010458905.1:76150-96107 GCA_018402905.1 Glandirana rugosa | reverse complement strand
TCAATGAGACTAACCGCTGTCCATGAGACTAACGACTGTCCATGAAACCACTGTCCATGAGACTAACCACTTTCCATGAGACCAACCCTGTCCATGAAACCACTGCCCATGAGACTAACCACTGTCCATGAGACCACTGTCCATGAGACTAACCACTGTCGTCACCAATCAGAGTACCTGTCACCAAAGTACCTGTCAGCAATCAGAGTACCTGTCGCCAATCAGAGTAACTGTCACCAAAGTACCTGTCACCAATCAGAGTACCTGTCACCAATCAGAGTACCTGTCATCAGAGTACCTATCACCAGAGTACCTGTCACCAATCAGAGTACCTGTCACCAGAGTGCCTGTCACCAGAGTACCTGTCACCAATCAGAGTACCTGTCACCAATCAGTACCTGTCACTAGAGTACCTGCCACCAGAGTACCTGTCACCAACCAGAGCACCTGTCACTAGAGTACCTGTCACCAACCAGAGTACCGGTCACCAGAGTACCTGTCACCAATCAGAGTACCTATCACCAATCAGTACCTGTCAACAATCAGTACCTGTCACCAGATTACCTGTCATCAGAGTACTTGTCACTAGAGTACCTGTCACCAATCAATCAGAGTAGTCACCAGTCCATGTACCTGTCACCAGAGAACCTGTCACCAACCAGAGTACCTGTCATCATGTCCAGAAAGAGATTATACACTACAGAAGAGGCATATCAGATGCTGAGCCTGACCGATGAGAGCAGCGGGGAGCTCTCACCGCCCAGTCACAGTTCTGATTCCGGTTCTGGTTCCGAATATGTGCCAACTGAAGACAGTACATCTTCATCCGAATTTGAGGAGGAAGCAGTCCATCCCAAAAGAAGATGGACTGAATATCAGGCAGCAACCAGCAGCGCCAGACACCCCAATGGCCAATCGGCAAATGCCAACGGCGTTAGATCCCAGGAGGGGATGCCCAGACAAGCGCTGGCATTTCACGCCAAAGAATTAGGGCCCAAACCCAGCTCCCGGAGGCCTTGGCAAACCCATTGTGGCTGCCTTCTACCGCAGAGTCAGCCACAATCCCCCCTTTCACAGGACAGCCAGGTGTTCAAGTCAACACAGATGGCTTCTCCGAAATAGATTTTTTAAATGTATTTTTCTCTGACGAGTTGATCGGAAACATCATGGACCAAACCAATCTTTTTGCTCGTCAACTTATAGCAAACCACCCCAACTCAAGTTATGCCCGTCCCTTCTAATGGAGACCCATAACCGTGGAGGAGTTTAAAGTATTTTTAGGCCTGACACTCAACATGGGGCTTACAAAAAAGAATGAATTGCACATGTATTGGTCTACCCACCCCATCCACCACATGCCAGTTTTTACAAGTGTCATGACCAGGTCCCGCTATGAAATTATAATGCGCTTCCTGCATTTTAGTGATAACACGCAGTGCCCCCCCCAAAATCATCCCGACTTTGACAAGTTATTTAAAATTCGCCCCCTTATTGATTATTTCTCCAAGAGGTTTTCCAAGCTTTACATCCCTGACAAAAACATATCTGTGGATGAATCCCTGGTCCATTTCACAGGCCGGCTGGGAATCAAACAGTATATCCCAAGTAAGAGGGCCAGATTCGGTTTGAAGCTCAACAAGCTTTGTGAAAGCTCCACCGGTTATGTCTATGCCTTTCGTGTGTACAAAGGCAAAGATTCCCAGCTCCAGCCCCCTGAGTGTCCACCATACATGGGAACAAGCGGGAAAATTGTCTGGCAGCTGACATTCCCACTCTTCCAAAAGGGGTATCACATTTATATGGACAACTACTACACTAGTTTGCCCCTTTTACGCCACCTTTACCTAAATAAAACTTTGGCCTGTGGTACAGCAAGGAAAAACAGGAAGGGCTTCCCACAGCGTCTTCTCACCACAAGGCTACAAAGGGGGGAATCGGAAAGCCTGAGGAATGAGGAAGTGTTGGCCGTGAAGTGGAGGGATAAGAAGGACGTATACATCATGTCAACCATCCACGATGACACCTCGGTGGAAGTTCCCAGAAGACATGGATCAGTTCGAAAGCCTTGCTGTATCAACAAATACAATAAATTCATGGGGGGGTGGATTTAAATGATCAGATGTTGCAGTCCTACCTATCCACAAGAAAGTCCCTCTTCTGGTATAAAAAAGTTGCTATTTACCTCTTTCATTTGGCCATGTACAACTCATTTATCACTTATCAAAAATCGACCCAACACCAAGTATCCAACACCTTTCTAAAATGTATTGAATATGTCATCACTGCCCTGCTATGTCCACAAGGATCCCCCCCAGAAAGCCTTCACTCTGATTGTGTCAGCAGACTGCATGAGCGTCATTTTTCTGAAAAGATTCCAGCATCAGCAAACAGAAGATGACGCCAAAAAAAATGTTGGGTGTGCAGCAAAAGAGGAGTTAGGAAAGACACTAGTTTCCATTGTCCCCAATGTCCCTCCCAACCTAGCCTTTGCAACAGAGAATGCTTCCGACGCTATCATACCACGTAAATTATTAGCCCATATTTCAAGTAGACTGCCATTTCCCCATTTTCAAATTCCTGTGCTGATTAGTTCTCTGTTGCCTCAAACAACCATGCCACTGCCTTCCATGTGAACTGACCCTGGCCTGTTTATTGACTATGCCTCTGCCTGCCATCTGCATTGTTTATCCACCATGTTTCTGCCTTTCACGTGAACTGACCCTGGACTGTATCGACTATGCCTCTGCCTACCGTCTATTTCTGCCTTTTACCTGCACTTACCTCGGAATGTTGACCATGTTTTTGCCTGCCCCTTGGACTGATCTTTCGCCCTGCTACACAGGGGTCTCACATATGCGAGGGGCTCCAGAATTATGTTCTGATTTGAGAAAACCAGTTATTGTTTTTTTCTTTGTTTTGTAATTTCCATAACAGGGTCTGGTGTCCAGAGGCTTCAAACAATTGGGGGGAGAAGCCTCTACCCCTGTCCCCCTATCCCCATTCTTTCCTGAGGCCCTAAGCTTGATGGTCCTGCCTGCTGCCTGGACAAATACTTTGGCTGTACTGACAATATCTCTGCCTGCACTGACCCAAGACTTTTTATGGACCATGTGCCTGCTGCCTGGACCAATACTTTGGCTGTACTGACCATATCTCTGCCTGCTGCCTTTATTATGGACAGTATTCCTGCCTGCTGCATGGACAATCCTTTCACTGCTGCCAACCACATCCCTGCCTGCTACCTGGACCAATGCTTTGGCTGTGCTGCTAATATCTCTACCTGTACAGACTATGGACAGTATTGCTGCCTGCTGTCTGTTTTGCTGTCGCTGTCCACATTCCTGCCTGCTGCCTGGACCGATGCTCTCCTCTGTGGGCTCCTCTGTTTGCTTAGCAGAATATATTTTGGTTTGTAATTGGTATTACAGTACATGCTATGTGTTAGAAATATGAAGGGCTTTCAACAATGTAAGAGGTTGGCAGGAATTTATGTGTGTAATTTATGGATGTTGGGCCTTTGTATGTGGCTAGTCTGTGTAAAAGTCTCACACAGACTCACATACTCAGGAGGAGTAGCAGAAAGTATTTTGGGTTGTCATTTTTGCTATGTACATGCTATGTGTTGGAAATATCTTATAAATGGACAGCTTTGTGTAAAAAAAATGTGTTTTCATTTTTTTCCCACATTTTCCAAAAACTTCTGGAAAAAAATGACATGTTCAAAAGACTCATTATGCCTCATAGATCATACGTTGGGGTGTTAGCCTTCCAAAATGGGGTCATTTTGTGGGCAATTCCATTGTCCTGGTGCTCCAGGGCCTTCAAAAGTTTAATAGGTGGTTGAGAAATGAGATGTGTAAATTATGCTCGTAGAACGCCTAAAGGTGCTACTTCAGTGTTGGGCCTGTGTATGTGGACAGGCTGTGTAAAAGTCTCACACATGTGGTATCACCATACTCAGGAGTAGTTGCAGAATGTGTTTTGGGGTGTCATTTTTGCTATGTACATGCTATGTGTTGGAAATATCTTATAAATGGACAGCTTTGTTTAAAAAAAATACGGTTTCATTTTTTTCCCACATTTTCCAAAAACGTCTGGACAAAAAAGACATATTCAAAAGACTCATTACGCCTCATAGATTATACATTGGGTTGTTAGCTTTCCAAAATGGGGTAATTTTGTGGGCAATTCCATTGTCCTGGTGCTCCAGGGCCTTCAAAATGTAATAGGTGGTTAAGAAATTATATGTGTAATTTATGCTCGTAGAATGCCTAAAGGAGCTACTTCAATGCTGGGCCTGTGTATGTGGCCAGGCTGTGTAAAAGTATCACACATGTGGTATTGCCATACTTAGGAGGAGTAGCAGAATGTGTTTTGGGGTGTCATTTTTGCTATGTACATGCTATGTGTTGGAAATATCTTATAAATGGACAGCTTTGTGTAAAAAAAATGCATTTTCATTTTTTTCCACATTTTCCAAAAACTTCTGGAAAAAAATTAACCATTCAAAAGACTCATTATGCCTCATAGATTATTTGTTGGGGTGTTAGCTTTCCAAAATGGGGTCATTTTGTGATCAATTCCATTGTCCTGGTGCTCCAGGGCCTTCAAAAGTGTAATAGGTGGTTGAGAAATGAGATGTGTAATTTATGCCTGTAGAACGCCTAAAGGTGCTACTTCAATTTTGGGCCTGTGTCTGTGGCCAGGCTGTGTAAAAGTCTCACACATGTGGTATCGCCATACTCAGGAGGAGTAGCAGAATGTGTTTTGGGATGTCATTATTTCTATGTACATGCTATGTGTTGGAAATATCTTATAAATGGACAACTTTGTGTTAAAAAAATGCATTTTCACTTTTTTCCCACATTTTCCAAAAACTTCTGGAAAAAAACTAACTGTTCAAAAGACTCATTATGCCTTATAGATTATACGTTGGGGTGTTAGCTTTCCAAAATTTGGTGGGCAATTCCATTGTCCTGGTGCTCCAGGGCCTTCAAAATTGTAATAGGTGGTTGAGAAATGAGATATGTAATTTATGCTCATAGAACGCGTAAAGGTGCTACTTCAATGTTAGGCCTTTGTATGTGGCCAGGCTGTGTAAAGGTCACACACATGGGGTATTGCCATACTCAGGAGGATTAGTAGAATGTGTTTTGGGGTGTCATTGCAAGTATGCATATGCTGTGTGTAAGAAATAACTTGTTATAACAAATTTGTGTAAAAAAAAAATATCTTAATTTTGCAAAGAATTGTGGGAAAAAAATTACAACTTCAAAAAACTCACCATGCTTCTTACTAAATACCTTGGAATGTCTACTTTCCAAAAAAGGGGTAATTTGGGGGGTATTTGTACTTTCCTGGCTTGTTAGGGTCTCAAGAAATAAGATAGGTGATCAGTACATCAGGTGTGATCAATTTTCAATGATTTGCACCATAGCTTGTAGACTCTATAACTTTCATACAGAATCAATTATATACATAATTTGGGTTATTTTTACCAAAGATATGTAGCAGTATAAATTATGACCCAAATTTATGAAGAAAAATTACTTTTTTGCACAATTTTTCAAAACAAACTAAAAAAAAGTGTTTTGTTTTCGAAATTTTCGCTACTTTTTCGCTTATATTGAAAAAAATAATAAACCCAGCAGTGATTATATACCACCAAAAGAAAGCTCTATTTGTGAGAAAAAAATGATAAAAATTTTGTTTGGGTACAGTGTAGCATGACTGAGTAATTGTCATTTAAAATGTGAGAGCGCTGAAAGCTGAAAATTGGTCTGGGAAGGAAGGGGGTGTAAGTGTCCTGTATGGAAGTGGTTAAAGTCCCATAAAACCCCCCTGCACTTTTGTACAATTTTTTATATTATATTATATTATATTCAGGGATGGAAGTTGTAGTCTTACCAGGCTACTATAAACTTAATTTAAAGTCCCACTTTCCTTGTTCTCCACCCCCTTTCTTTTATTATGATAATAGGGATGGAAGCTTGTGGTGTGTCACACTGTTTCATCAATTTGTTTCAGCTGTCCGCTCCATTGGTCCCATGCACACTAATTCTTGTGTATCTCAATATCAAAACGCTATTTTCGGAATCAAATGGACATTTATCCTGTTACTTTATTTGAGTTGTATTTCTTATAAGCTTGGTTAGGGGCTCTATGGACAAAATAAAAGAGAGAGAGGGCACCCCGGACGAGTACCATTTATAATTGGAAATTGAAGGGACAACAATTCTCCTACATAAACTTTGGCCAATGGTGTGGAGTACAATGCCATTATGGCGGACAGAATCATGCCTTTAAATCTGAATTTTAGTAGCACCTCTTTCATATAACCCCAATGTATCCTGTCAAATGCCTTCTCAATGTTAGAAGCAGAGAAGGCGTTCCTCTAGCTCTAGCCTTGTGGATCAAATTTAGTAGTGTCCTGGTGGCATCCGATGTCTGCCTCCCCTTCACGAACCTGGTTTGATCTTTGTTTTTTAGACCTGGTAGTAGGTTAGCTATTCTTTGGGCAATCAATTTGGCATAGATTCTGAGGTCTGCATTTAGCAGAGAAATGGGCCGAAAGTTTTGTGGGGCTTTACCTGGCTTGGGCAGTGTGATGATCACTGCTGAGAGCATTTCAGAGGGAAGGGTGGAGGTGGAGGCAGCGTCATTGAAAAGATCACGAAGATATGGGCTCAGGACATAATGGAACTGTTTATAGTAATCCCCCGGTAATCCGTCTGGGCCTGGTGCCTTATTGGGAGTGAGGGTGTGACTCACTTGTTCTATTTCCTTTATGGTAAAGGGAGAATTCAGAACTTCTAGTTGGTCTGGGCTAATTGATTGAAGGTCAATTTTGGATAGGAATTGGGCAATTGCATCTTGGGATGGTTGGGGGGTATCTTTATCATCCTTAATGTTGTATAGGGAGCTGTAATATGCACTGAAGGCATTTGCTATCTCCTGTGGGTTTATTACTTTTTGTTTAGCATTGGGGTGAATTAGGTAGGGGATATGGCTTTTGATTCTCTGCCCTTTGATTTTATTTGCCATGAGTTTTCCTGCTTTGTTAGACATCGCGTACATAGTAGCTCTTAGCTTACGATAAGATTTTTCGTGTATTTCTAACAGCATAGTTCTCAGCTTCTGTTTAGACAGAAGTTGAGATTTGATGTCCTGCGATGGTTTAGATTTGTTTTGGGTATCTAGTTGGGAGATTTCCCTCGTGATTTCCTCTAGGAGCTGCATCCTCCTCCTATTTGCCCTTGCACTTTGTTGAATCATTATGCTTCTAACATAGGCCTTATGTGCCATCCATAATGTAGCCGGAGAGGGCACTGATCCTTCATTTCATCTAAAAAACTCAACTCAACTGATCCCGAATACATTCTGAATATGGGGGGGGGGTTTGCATGATGTAGGAGTTAGCCCTCCACAACCTGGATGAAATTTGGGGAGCATTAAGTATAATTTTGATTCTCACAGGGGCATGGTCTGACCATGTTATTGGATCAATGTCTGCTGATGGGATTTTCTGCAAGGACCACTTATCCACTAGGAAATAGTCGATCCTTGAGTAGGAATTGTGAGGGGGTGAGTCATAAGTATAGCCGTGTTCCGTGGTGTGGAGGCATCTCCACACATCATGCAAATCCTGGTTCTTTAAAAAATTTAACATCAGGGATACCATCCTAGAGGTAGTTTTTGTTGTGTCTAAGGCTTGATCAGGCACAATATTGAAGTCCCCGCAAATGATCAAAGCACCTTTCTTAATACTAATCACCTTCTTCATCAGTTTGTTCAGGAAACAAATTTGGTGCGGGTTAGGTGCATATAAGCACACTATTGTGCAGATAGATGAGTTTACAGTACACCGTGAAATTAAAAATCTGCCTCTTGAGTCCATTATTTTGTCCAGGAGACAAAATAAAACATTCCTATGAAAATCAACCATCATTCCTCTCTTTTTAGAGTCCTGATTCAACACCCAGTGGATATGAGGGCAGTTTTTATTGCAGCACAAGTATCTCGTTCCAGGAGGTGAGTTTCCTAAGCACAGACGATATCACTATGTGTCTGGTTGGCTGTTCTCCAAAGGGAGCTCCTCTTAGCGGTATGATTGAGCCCTTTCCCATTTATGGAGAGAACATTAAGAGCCATAGTATGGGTGGTGTAGGGTAGTGCGTGTGAAACTTACATATCCGTATAGGTGAAACTACAGCGTCTCTAAGGATGCTGTTGCAGCTTGGTCCAGGTTGTTGGCAGGTTTTGGCACTTTGTGGTGAGTCCGCAGTGCTTGATAGTCCTCAGAAGAAATTCCATGGGTCACATGCATGAAGGGTATAATAACAAAAGGGTTATCGTAACAACAGTCAATTAGAACAGAGTTTTTGCAGCTTGTGGGTTACAACCTAGCTGCTAACTGTGTGAGTGGGTGAAACAGTTCACTTACTGAAGGGTAACAATGGTGTGAATGGTGCCCAGAGAGCTTTAAATCTATATATTTGTATTTCAGCGGTTTCTATTTCTGACTCTATTCCCCGAGTTAGAAGAGCTCCACTGCGGAGGCACCCGCTTGGGTTTGGCCCCAGAGTCTGGCTGAGTTGATGGTTCCGGAATTATTCCCCTAGTTTTCAGGAGAGATAGGCCTTTTTCTAATGACGAAACCAGATGGGACTCTCCATTGTATTTAATGCTTAACTTTGTGGGGTGCTTCCACTTGTAGGGAATATTATTGTTCCAGAGTGACTTGGTAATAGTATTGAGCTGCCTGCGTTGGTCTAATGGGAATTTAGACAGGTTTGAAAATATTTGAATGTTCCCATATGGTTCAGGGAGTTTCCCAAGTGTGCGAGCTTTTTGTAGCACCTGCTCATTCATGGGGTAAAAATGAACCCGCATGAGCACGTCTCTTGGAGTGACGGTGGGGAGGAAGGAGAGTTTCGGTAGCCTGTGGATCGGTCTATAGTTAGCTGGATTGGGGTCAGGTCTGGCACAAGAGTTGTAAATAGGTCCATGGTGAATTTGGATAGGTCATGTTGGGCGAAAGTTTTGGGGACCCCCCTTAACTTGACGTTGTTTCTCCTCGAGCGGTCCTCGAGATCCGCCAGTTTGGCCCAGATCCACTGCCTGTTTTTTTCCCCCTCGTCTTGCTGATCAATGATATAGTTTATTGTGGTCGCTATATCAGTAATAGCTAGTTCCACCTGATTGACTCTTTCCCCAGTGATGATATTTCCTTAGAGAATTTGTGTGCTATGTCATTGAACTTCTGTAGGGAGCGATGCACTGTTAATAGCATCTATTTCACCTGCGTATCCAGCACAGGCTGGTTTGTGGTAGGAAAGTTTGCTGTGGGGGATGTGTGTGCAGTGTGTCGCTGGGACAGTGATGCGGTTGCACTCACCCTTTGTGGCGGATCTTCTGTGTCCAGTCACATTCTTGCTTTAGCTGGGGGGAGATTCCCTCTGTGGCTTCCTCTTTGTCCGGCAGCTCTGAGTAGTGGTTGGAGTATGACGAGTGTCCCGGCCTGCCGGCGCCATCTTGGCGGCCCTCAGGCCAGTGGAAGTACGCCGTCAGTTTTTTAGGTTTACTGTCCCCTTGCCTCTTTCTGGACATGACATTCTATTCTCTGGGCTTCCTGGTGACAGGGGGAATCAGAGTAGTGACTTTCAATGCAGCTGCGGAGCTGGTAATATATGTACATCCTTGTTTGGCGGGGGGGCACCGGGACATCTTGCATTGGCACTTTCCACATTCATTTTGGTATTCATCACAGGTACACACACTTTTCCTTCTCAGCGTCACCATTCATCCATACCTTCCTTTCTTTTGCACTCAATTTTGGTTATTCCTTGCCTTTCACCTACTGTTGATCTCTATATCTGTTTCTGTGTATCCATACATCCCTTCCCACTTTTCCACTAATTCTGTCCAACCTCACCGTCCTATCCACTTACCACACACTTATCATTTTCCCACAGGTTTTCATATCGCATGCCAGCTACATGGCTCACCTATGTCCTGGTGCTCCCTCCTGCCTCCTTGGCTGCCTGTGGTGGGTGCCTTCGTATCACCCCCCACCACAGCTCCCGGCTATGATGTTACCGGGATGTCCTGCTACCTCCGGTGGCTCGCTGCCTGTGCACAGGCCATGTAAGTATTCCCACACTACTTGGGGGAGAGGGGGCTGTCCACATCATGCTCCTCCATATTACATCTGGAACTAATTTTTCTCTAATTTTCATTGTAGATTATAACTCCTGCTCCTGACGAGTGGCCTACCTGCCATGAAATGCGTAGAGCTAACAATTGACGTGTTCTTTATCCTCACCGTGTGCAATTAGTCTTACAATGTTTAACCATTTTTACTATCTCTACTAGGGAATACCCCATGGAGTTAAGGCCAAGGGCCATGCAGCTTGTATTGGTATTTATTTATTGTATAGATTAAATTGATGGATGGAGAACTTATATACCCTGTAATACCACATATTTTATTTTATTACTGATGATGTTTGCTTCTTTGGATCACATTTGTGACCTACTGTATGTCAATATTTGATCATTTGTATGAATAAAATTATTCTTTTACTTCAATTTATCAATACCCATCAATGTTATTTGTCGACCACCACATCATTCATTTAAAGTCCCACAAAACCCCCCTATTGCACTTTTGTGCAATTTTTTATATTATATTCAGGGATGGAAGTTGTAGTCTTACCAGACTACTATAAACTTCATTTAAAGTCCCACTTTCCTTGTTCCCCACCTCCTTTCTTTCATTACAAATATAAAATTGTAATACCTAGTACCCAGACATGGGTGCAGAAAGGGGTTTGGGTTCTTGTTGTCTCTATTTATAGTAAAGGCACACTCTTCTGGGGACAGTGTGAGTGATATGGTGAGTACACATATATATCCTTCCCAGAAGAGAGAATGTGGAAGGTCACAGACACACAACACAAATAACACTGGTAAATGCGGTCCGTAACAAAACACAGCTGATAGAGACAACTGAAGGCAGCTCTCACTGGTGGCTTTTCATCCAACCTTGGGTGGTCTTGCTGCTAGCCACCTCACCTTCAGGACTAAGGATTAGCATGGTGCTCTATAGAAAACTTCAAGTGTTTGTTAAGCCACTTGTATAAAATGTTACCATCCGCTCTGTATTGCAACAAGAAGTTGCCCTGTGTCTGTGTTATAACATATATATACGTCTCTGTATAGCTAACACACCTTCTTACTAGGATCAGTTATCATTTTTCAGCTTTTCTCTCTCAGCTCAGTGTTCCTGAGAGTGGGGCTGAGCACTGCTGCTGACGTCAGCTGGAGAGAAAGTGTTATCTACAGTTTATAGATAAGAATATTTCTGATATAACACTGACACAGGGAACGTATTCTTCTAATACAGAGGAAATAGGAGCTTTTAGAGTTAAAGCAAAGTTCCACCCTAAAGTGGAATTTCCGCTTTAATGGAAAGTGACCCCCTGACATGCCACAATTGGGGGGGGGTGACCAGGGACCCAGGTCCACTTCCTCCCCAGCACCGCGCCTCAGGGAAGGAAGTCCACCTTCCCCCTCCCTCTCAGCGATCTTCTGGGACACGTCACAGGTCCCATAAGATACGGCGGCCAGTCACAAGGTGCAGTGCGACTTGCGCAGTGCATGCCCGGCTTTGAAGCCCACACTTATGATGCCAGCACCGCCAAGGCACTTTTTGGGCTAATTATGAGAACAGAGAGGAGAAGCTACGAGATGAAGAGGGAGAGGGGAGGAGGGGGGAGTTTAAGACAGGCATACAGGATATAGGAGAGCTGGGAGTTATAAAGCCTGCATAGACCACGGGGCTCTCAAGATAAGCTATATACAGGGGGAGTCAGTACACAGGGGGGAAGTCATGACCTAGCATTATCAAACAGATATTTTAGGGGATGCAAAGGGATAATTTAAAAAGCAAAAGCACCATGCTGCTTATTGCACATTAAAGAGACAGGAGCAGCATTTTTTTGGGTTAACAAACACTTTAAATCAATCATTGGCTGTCATGTAACCAGCTAACACATGTCTTATCTGTTGCCTACCTTTGCTGCATGTGTCCAGTTAGAGGGCGGGCATCCCTCACCTGTGTGCTTTAGTAGGCCCTCCTCAGCTGGCCTCCGCCCCAGGCCTTAATTGGTAACAGGATATAATCCTGGCAGTACAAGGCTGCATTGCTGATCAACGTTTGTCCGTGTTTGGCTTGTGTTTGATTGTCTCCTTCGGTTGCTCTGAGTCTTATCCGTGTTCTGATCCTTGGCTTGTCTGACTATCCCTTCTGGTCTGTTACCTCGATCATCAACTTGTCTTTGGTTTCTCCTGTTTTCTTATTGCCCTGACCCTTCGCTATTCCTCTGACTATTCTTACTGTCCCTGTGCTGCTGCTTCCCCTCTACCACCTGGGGCCAGCTGAGCATGAGCTAGAGGACCCTGGGGGCTGCGACCTGGATCCAGTTGCAGTCAAATCCATCTTCACCACTAGAGGCTCTGGTGAACAACCACTGGCTCTTAGATTCCGCTCCCTGGGGAAACCGATGCACTAGCTCCCTGAGTTTCAGGGTCCGTGCTCTAGGGGGCCCTATCCCCGCATCAGCCGGTACTACTTAGCAGCAGTCAGCCATAGGTCCACAACCTTGTGGTGCACTACACTTCTTTGGTGCGATTCACACTCCAGTGGTACACTCCTGTCACCAGACCCCGTTGGAGTTGTGACATTGGCTCCAATTAATCTTTCATGATTTATTGACCACTTGTTAACCTTAAGCTCTCTATACATAATACAATTTCCTTTAGATTTACCTTCAACAATGTAGTGCAAGGGCCTGCCTGATTAGATACAAATTGAAAGTGTTGTTTAGGTTTGACCTCATATTATATGTTTTTTTTTAAATCTAAATGAAAAGTGTACAAGAGAATTGTATAATGTATGGCCAGCCTCAGACATTTACTTCTTTTGATCCCTATGCATTTTTTTGACCTTCTCAATCATCTCATAGTCCCTTGTTGGTCAATATTGATCACAGGAACCCTGATCTAGGTGATTATCCTTATATAGTAAAAATTAAAGAGAAATTCTGGTTAATGTTGTTATTAAACAAAG
This sequence comes from Glandirana rugosa, assembly GCA_018402905.1. NCBI lineage: Eukaryota > Metazoa > Chordata > Amphibia > Anura > Ranidae > Glandirana > Glandirana rugosa. Next base: position 82,975 of record BLSH010458905.1, on the reverse strand, counting down.
AAAATTCACAACTTCCTATATACTATCAATGCCACAACCAGGACTTGGCTCTCTCTCTTACAGCTCTCCAGGGGGATCCCTACAGTTGTTCTCAACATGCGTTCTCTGCAGTCCCTACAAACTATATTACCAGATATTTCCCTATCGGATTGGTCACGTGCCGGAATCGTATCGCTAGCTCAGCTGTATGATAAGAATGTGCTTTTATCCTTTCAAGAATTACGGAACAAATTTCACCTACCAACTAAAGACTTCTTCAAATACCTCAGGGTCCGCTTTCTCCTTACTAAAATGCCTCGCTCCAGTAACCCACTATTTGGTCATATCATGCACTTTTACTCTCACACGAACAATGCGCAAAAGGGCATATCCTACTTCTATAAATTGCTAACCAACATTACAGATGAATGCAAATCACCTACCATCCGTAATTGGGAAATCATTCTCCAGTGCTCCTACACCTCTCAGCAATGGCTACACGCACTTCGTTATCCCCTGAAGTTCTCCAAATGCATTACCCACTGGGAAGGGGTACAAAAGCTATTCCATAACTGGTACCTCACCCCAGCCAAACTTGCCAATATTTATCCCACCTCCGAAGCGTACTGCTGGAGACTCTGCAAGCTGAAAGGCACCGCCATTCACATCTGGTGGTCATGCCCCAAGCTGGCCCATCTATGGCACAACATCACGAAACTTCTTTCAGGCCTCTTCCACACACAAGCAATTCTCTCTCCGCAACTGATATTATTTGACTTGGAACTCGACATTTGGCCTGTTAATACCCATGCGCTATTAACGCATATTCTCATTGCTATCCGTCTGTCAGTCCCCAGAAACTGGAAATCTCCTAACCCACCTTCTATGGAAGATGTATTCGACACCCTCAACAACCAATGCCTCATGGAATACATATTCGCCAAGGCCCACCTCCAATTTCCGCTTTTCCGGAAGAGATGGATCCTCTGGTTGCAACATCCCAAGTGCACCTTACCATCCTAAACAGCAACTTCTATTGAGCAACTATGCACTGCACTATTAATTGTCACAGTTGATATGCCATACCTGCTCTCCAATTCTCTTTCTCTTGTTTCTTAGCCTTCATTGGCACCAGTGGTCCTGCGTGGTCGGGATCCCTCGTCTCATACTCGGGGGCGGGGTGTCCGGCTCCCGCAGCCCAATTACCATAAGTGACCAGTTTGTAACTCCTCTATGCTATAAGTATAAAGCTCTATGGAGCCCAATGTATAGTACGCGTAACGATCTTTACAGTATCTTTTTGTATGTATACGAATGCAATTTCTACCGCATGTATATGTTTTCTATCGTTCAAAAAAAGAATAAAACTTAAGTTTCAAAAAAAAAAAAAAAAATATTTTAAAGCTCTCCTAGCCAATTAAAAGTCTCTTGCCACTGTAAACAGTGCAGTAAAACAATGGTCCCAGTCTTACTTGGGCCACAGCTGTGGCATCTGACAGTAGGATTGGCAATAGGACACCTGCAAACAAATAACTATATTTTGAGAAAAGGCTACAGGGATGCTTGTGAAACTATAATTTTTTCATCATTTCATTATTATTTTATTTCTATTTAAGATGAAGAACCCTCTGAAGCCCTGGGGATAATATTGATGGCATGGGCAGTAGCCTGGGACACAAGCCTATAAAGTTCAGCTAGACCCTTTCTCTTCAAATCAGTGATATAAAATAAAAACGAACTGCCATAGGTCAGTACACCTAAAACTGCTATTTCGGTTACAAATGGCATAATCTCTCCCTAGCTTCTCATTTTTCTTTAGGAATTGCATGTTAAGTTATCCAAATTAGAGTTCTCATCACTGCTCATACTTACTATGGAGTATTACTCCTGTTACATTGTCCCTAAAATTGACGTAGATGGCATTTAGCTGGATAAAGCACTATGGGGTTGATTTACTAAAGCTTGAAAGGGCAACATTGCAGCTCTGCACAGAAACCAATCAGCTTCAAGGTTTTATTATCAAAGCTTGATTGAACAAGCTGAGTTTAAAAGCTGATTGGTTAGCATGCACAGCTGCACTGTTTTTTGCACTCTCCAGCTTTCGTAAATCAACCCCTATGTATCATAAAAAATGCCCCTTTTCCATTAAAATGCTCATGTTTACCTTTTTTTTTCCGTCCTTTGTTGTGATTATAGCAGGACATTTCTCAGAATAGAACTGGTTTCCTGATGGCAATAATAGTGGAACATGTCTGCAAAAGTGTTGAAACAACCACTTGTAGTTTCTTTGAGAAGACCATAGGGTTCATTTACTAAACCTGAAGAGTGCAAAATCTTGTGCAGCCATGCATGGTAGCCAATCAGCTTCTAACTTCAGCTTGTTTAGTTACACTTTGACAATAAAACCTGGAAGCTGATTGGTTTCTTTGCACAGCTGCACCAGATTTTGCACTCTCCAGTTTTAGTAAATCAAACACGTGACAGGGTGATGCCAGCACTGGGAGACAGGGATGAAGCATAGCTGTCCTATAACCTTAAGGCCTCATACACACGGGCGTATATAAAAAAATAAACAAAACGTCGGGCCCGACGTCAAGGAAAAAAAGGCGACGTTTTTCGGCGTTATGTATTGACGTTTTTCGGCGTTAGTGAGCGTCGGCGTCAATAGGCGTTTTTTAAAACAAAATCATCCCTCTGCTATTTTTCAACCTAAAAACGTCGGCGTCAAAAAACGCCGGAAAACGCCGGTATAATAATAGGTGGCATATGGTGGCATATGTTGGCGTTTCTTGGCATATTGTGGCGTCGGCATCAAAAAACGTCAAAATGTTACAGCCTCAGAACGCGATGGCCATGGGTTCTACTTTCTGCTCACTAACGCCGACGCCATCTACAGCTTAGAAACGCCGACGTTTTTATGGGGCCATTGACTAACATGGAGAGCTGCAAAAAACGCCAGAAAACGCCGGCGTCAAAAAACGTCCGTGTGTATGAGGCCTAAATGTCTAAATAAATGCTTTCAGGGCAGACTCACCAGGCATTATTTTAATGAAAACTGTAGCTTTAAAAATATTGAAAATTAATTATGAAGGACTTTATTATGTAAAAAGCGTTTAAAGATAGGTTTTACATAAAATTTAAATGAAAAATCCAATACATAAATATTAGAATTATGTGGAACTGTGATTGTTTATATGTTTATAATGTGTAAGTGATACATTTGGAATTGGGGGATGTTGGGGTATCAGCGAGGCCTGCTGTTCTGACTGGCTTGGACCGACCCGGTGTCTTTTAAGGATCCAGTGAGAATAACCTTAGTGTTATAAGAAACACACACACAGACAGTTTGTATGCCAAGATTATTCTGTCTTGTATTTCTTTGAGCCAAACATTTATAGTTACTATGAAGGGCGTTACAAAGTTAATGATATTCTGCAACATATCTCACCTTATAGGTTAACAATTATACAAAGTTAATAATATTCCAAATAATATGAGACTATAGGTTGGCAATTATAATAATTAGCAAAAACCCCTCCTGGAGCAAAGAGGAGATCTACATCTTGACACGCCTAGAGCTATGGGGTTGAGTTAACAGAGAAACTAAAGTAATAACTAATGGTGCTTGGTACAACCTAATTATAGTGCCTGGTAGTACTTGGTGTATGGAATTCAGTAATTGGAATTATAGATTAGATCTTGTCTGTACGTGCAAACTGTGAATTGTGAAATAAAAGGGGGGGACATTGAGAGACAGGGGAAGAAAGGATTTTTTTAAAATGGAGTCCAGGATAAAATGGTGTTTCAGTGTTTTCTCTGCATCCCCCCCATAACCCCCTCTTAAATCATAAACATGATTTCCCCTAAAACCCTATCGGGCCTTACATTGTCACAGACGTCATCGGGGGCATATAGCTCCCTGGTAAAGTCAGTGGGCATAGCGACTATCCAGTTCTTGATATCCTTGTTGCAAAAAAAAGACTATACCCACCCGTCTAAAGATATTTTGGGCAATACCAGTCTGCTTATGACTACGGTGTCTTCTTAGGTATTAAAAGTAAGGGCTGGGATAGAAGGGCTCTATCTTATCTAACTCTATATGTCCGAGCATAGAGGGATTATCTACTCCCTTGCACATTTTACTGAAACATATAATAATACAGTACACTATCATACCTATTACGCTAATATAGCAGCAATGATTATAAAAGGTTGAACTAGGGCTTGTTTCCACCCAGTGAACCACCCAAAATACTGATCCCATGGGTTGTCTATACCTGAGTTAGTTAACAAAACATTATTGATTATAATAAATGTAATTTATCCATTCTACATTCTAATTAACAGTTATTATGGGGATAAGTGATTCAAATCCAGCTGTCACTTGAACTCTGCTTTGAGTTCACCTTGGACTCCTCTTTGAACATTTACATATATGTACCCCAATGAATATAAAAATACACTGACAAAATACTATAAAACAGTGAACTATATGGCAGTCAAAAGTAAAGGTGGCTACATGTGTGTTTTGATGTGTTATACCAGAATGTTCTGAGACTGGGGGTTTTACCCTTTTGGGTAATGACCACCTCTGTACTAATACACATGAGAAAAGTCAATAAAATCACTAGAGATGGGGGGGGGGGGGGTAGGATCAGGGAGATTAAGGGCCATTGTCCAAAATTCAGGTAGCAGTTCATTTTCAGGGTCAAGGTTGTCTACCTCCGTTAATACCCCCTTGTCTTGACTTTCCTTTTCGAGGTCAGGGCTTTCTGCCCCTGTTAATACCTCCTTTCTTGCTTCTGGGACTTCTGAGTCAGGTCTCTTCTTTACCAATTTTACTCCGGTGGCATGAATCCAGGCAGGGTTGTGTTCTGTCAGGACTACAGTTCTGGTGATAGCTATCACTGCAGTCTTGGGGCTATAAATGAAGTCTGAAACACAATACAACAGGTCTGCCTATGTGTAATCCTACTTAAAGTGAGGGCTTAAATTTTTATAATAATAAATATGTATAAAACATAGATGTGTTCTGAGTTGTAACCTGGGAATGATCATATAATCATCCTAATCAGTGTCTATATCTTCTATTAACAATCAAGCAGTTAAATGGGTGGTTTTCCCATGTGACCATTAGAAAGTGAAACAAAATTTAGGCAGTGCTATAAGAAATCCATCTTGGAGCCGTGAAAAGAAATAATTCAGATCATCGCATATCCAAGAGATTTGTTTTCTCAAAAGCAGCGACATCTCCTCCTGTCACTGGATGTTCTCTCGTCTCCAATAAACACATTCATTAGTACATTATGAATCAACATTTTATAGGTTCACATAAAGCATTACTCTAGCTACATTTTACTAAAAGACTCCTGACTTAACCCATTCTTCCAACATTTTCCCCTCCTGTTGAACTTACAAAATGTAGATTCTTATTTAAGCTCCCAACCAGGAGCCAGTCTCGGTGGGGATTTTCATAAAAACAGCATCACTTTCTCATACAAGCAGTGTGGCTAATCCTGGTTTATCATATAAGTCAGGGTCTTGTGTGGACAGCGCTGCATACATTACATCACCCGCAGCTTTATCTGCTACCCTTGAGATGAGTCCCTTCATGCATGGTACCAGACAGCAGCCTACACATAATAATACTGACAGTACCACCGCAACTGCGGTGGCCAAGGTGGTCAAAAACGTGCCCCATTTGCCAAACCAGCGTTCCATCCATCCGGTGAAGGGGTCCTCAATCCCGCTATTTTCTGCCAGCTCTTGAGACAGCATCTCCAAGCCCTTCAATGCTCGGGAGACACTGCCATCTGGGGCAGTATTATTAGGGATAAATGTGCAACATGTAGTGCCAAACATTACACAGACCCCTCCCCTCTTGACCAGGAGCATGTCCAGGGAGATTCTGTTCTGCCAGGCTGTCAGCGAGGCGGCATCAAGCTGCTCGGCAAGGCCCTTGACTGCATCTCATGTGTAGTTAACAAAGCGCTGCTGATTGTAATATATATAGTTTATCCAATCAGTATTTTTATTTACAGATATAAACAGAAAAATTGATTCGAAACCTGCTGCTACTTGGTTTCTAGCTTTAAATTCGTCAGGGACGCCTCTTGGTACGCCTATAGCATCTATATATACAGATCTATCAAAACTTCCCCCTGGAATATCTCGCTTGTTTATCTTTTTTAATTTTATACTGGAGGCCTTATCCCATATAGGAACACCTTCTAGTTGGGCAGGGAAGATTAGAAAGGGAGTTGAACTACTTTCACCAGCGTACATATTGCAGCCCAATCTGGGCCCAATAAAGGCTTTAGTTTATTGTCTCCACACAACCACCAAGTGTCTGCTAGAGCTTGTGTTTGATTGGTAAACAGTGAGACGGGGAATCTTCCATTACTTCTGACCTGATATGTAGTTGTGCAATATCTAAATACATGTGAAGTCGGTTTAAGAGTATTATTAAAACAAGTGTAATTCCCCTTATAGACTGTCACACCTACTGGTTTGGTTTTCATTCTAGTCACAGGAAACTTATCAATTTCTGTTTTGCAACCTTCGTTATCTGTTTTACCTTGCATCATCAATAAGATACATGTCATATTGAAAACTGGGGGGACTGGAACAGTCGCTAGGCTTGGTCTTCCACTGGCGCACACTACACAGTCAGAGGCATTAGTAGAATTGGCTGTAAACTTCATCCATTCCAACCATTCATTCTTGTCAGAATAACCAGTCTCTATACTCAGTCTATCTTCTGGCTGTATTACTACCCCAATTACCTCGTTATCCTGCCGTACCCCAACCTCAGGGGGTAAGTTGCCCATGGCAACGGCAGGGGCA
>BLSH010458905.1:50548-75536 GCA_018402905.1 Glandirana rugosa | reverse complement strand
TTACTAGTATCCTTTATCTACGGATATATACAATATTTAACCAAATTCATTATGTACATTACTTCACACTATAAAATTTTATGTCCTAATTACTGACAAAATACTCAACAAACAATTATATCTTTTTGGATCTAGACATATCTCAACTTGGTCAGTAACTTTATCATTGTAGTTATACTCACACTATACACCAGGGTGGGAATTCTCTAAAATGTCCGTCGTTCAAAACAGCAGGGGCGTAGAGTGAGTCCGCTGGGTGCCCCTTTGGAAAAACACACCTTCCTCCTATTTACTAACCTGTATAACGACTGTCTCCTTCCTCCCCCTCTTGACCGGTGAGACGGGGACTGCGAGACTAGTCGGTCGTTTTCACTATAACCCTACTACTTTTGACGCCGACGTCATTAGTACATCAACCCAATATCACTTTTGCTGGCTGATCAGAGCGTCAGGGGCAGAGTGGCCAGTTCTCCCCCTCCTTCCTCTGTCAGCAATATGTCCAATCATTTATCCTCCTTCCACACAAAAAGGTTTCCCCGTGGGTCGCCTGAGTGAGATGCGGGGACGACAAAACTTGCTGCCTGTAAAATCTCTTAAGGGTGGGACCACATATCACACTCATATTGATGTTACTATTTCAATGACTGGTTCAACTCTATACAGATCTAGGTTTTTCTATATTAACAAACAACTCATAAAACAGTCATTAATCCTGTATTTTAAAATATCACACTTCATTACATGTATTACTTAAACCAATTTATAACATATATAGGCATCTATTTCCTATGATCATTCAATATTGTCCCATCACATACTGTTAAGTAAAGGTGTTCTAAGCCTGGGCTTGTTCAAAATAACTTTCACCGAAAGGTACATTTGGCTTTTGTACAGTGGGTGGAGCTTTTTCCTTTCCACGCCCAATAGGCTGGACCAGAGAACTAAACATTTAAATAATCATAAAAAAAAAATCATAGCTACCGTTCAAAATTTTACAGGCTATGGTGGCCATTTTTCCTTTGTTCCAAATAAAGCTAGAATTATAACTAAAATTAAAATTGTCACTATGTTCCACAGAAATCATCACCATACAAAATATCTCAGAGACATCACATGTTATACTAGTTATTTCATAGCTGGACAAAAATGAATACATTACTACATTTTACAGACAGATTCTCATAAAGGATCTGTTGAAGAAAGAAAGGGGGGGGGCTTTTGGGAGCGAGCACATACTGTCATGCTCCAATGAACACATTCCTTAGGAGGGGGTTAGAGGGACTACTAACTCCAGCATCTCCGTGCAAAGCTGCAAGTCTGCATCTCTCCTCTCTTTTCCACTAACACAGACATGTAGACAAATATTTCTCACGTAAACTTACAAAAACTTCTATCTTTCTCACTCTTTTACAACTGTCTTTTTACTTCATCACTTAATCTACATACACGATTACCTCTCTGAAACACTTACATTTTCCCATCTGTATACAACACATATTATCACTTTCTTACAATTAACTTTCCCAAAAAACTTTCTGACAAAGAGAGAAAAAAAAAACTTCTATTTTTCTCACATCAGCTTACTTACAATGTCACAAAACTTTATTTTCCAATATTTAACTTACATAAACCTTCAAATATATAAACCAGTTACACTTATTAGTTCCCGTCTATCATCTCACTTTCACTACAGAACAGAATGTATTTAACCTCTTCATAAATCCCAGCGTACTTCCAGATTGTCCACCCATGGGTTAACTAGACAGTAATTAATTAACATACACAGATTAAGACATCTTGCATATCTCGCCATTACAAGAAAAAACATTATAGAACAACTTTAGCCCATTACATTTTCTTGAGGGTTTTCTCTAGTAGTTGACCAGGCGTAACACTCTAATTATATGTGTCCTTCTATCGGGACCAATATGTTGAATCAGCAGGCAAGTAGTCTGGGTGATATTATTCATTCAGCTTCTGGAGTTCCTAATGACCACCCCAGATTCCTAATCCTATGTTTCTCGGCTTCCTCAAGTCTCTCTGGCTGTATGGGTTGGAGTGGGCACCTTATAAGTTGGTGTCTCTTCTGTCTTGCTACCCCTTCAATTCCCGTTATACTACTACCTTGTTTGGCCGCTATGGGGTAGTGTACATTCAGCCTAAATACTAAAATGTTAGGAATGTCTTCTAACAATGGCTTGAGACCAAGGATCTCAGCTCTATAACCTCCTGCCACTGTTTTTACTAGTCCCCAACCGTTGTCATTAATGCCTAACAAAATTCCAGTCTTACAGTCGGGACATGACATGTCAGTTGTAATGTAGATAGTTAACCCTATTGTTCTAAGGAACGCTCACAGTGCTCGGCTGCCACTCTAAGTTGCCTCGGGGTGCGCTTTTCATAAACATGAGCTGGTCACCGAGTACGTCAGTCAAACTGACATTACGGAGCGAGTTCGAATGGCACGTGACCACTTGCCACTCTCAACAAAGGATAGAACAGTCTACAGTGTGTCACAGTTCAGTATACAGGTATATAATCCTTATTCACATTGAAATCAGTGGCGTTTGTCCAGTCTTACCACCTGGACTTTATACCACACAAACAAATTATCTTATACTTCTAAGCGACAGTAAGAGAAGCACAAATAAAAAGAAATTCAGACACAGCGGGTTGGTCCAACCTTCTTTACCCAGAAAGAAAAATCAGAACCAAGAACCTGTACTTCCCGGAAGTACCTGGTGTCCCTTCAAGACACAAAATAAGGGGATTATTATGACTATGTTACCCAGAACAAAGGTGCCTCCCGGAGACAAAAAAAAAATAATCCCCCCTAGCCGGCTAGAATTTACCTGCAGCGCCTCTGCCCCCTTTTAATGTACTGTACTACCACTTCCGAAGTGGGTCCTGGCACGTACATACTAAAAAAACACTTTTATTCGGATTTTGGTCAGCCTCTTCAGACAATTCCAGCAGGCAATAATAAAAAAATATACCTTACCGGGAGTGTCTGAAGATGTGAAGACGACCTTTCGAATCTCGGTGGGACCTCCAAAGTTTGTTGGGGTATCAGCGAGGCCTGCTGTTCTGACTGGCTTGGACCGACCTGGTGTCTTTTAAGGATCCAGTGAGAATAACCTTAGCGTTATAAGAAACACACACACAGACAGTTTGTATGCCAATATTATTCTGTCTTGTATTTCTTTGAGCTAAACATTTATAGTTACTATGAAGGGCGTTACAAAGTTAATGATATTCTGCAACATATCTCACCTTATAGGTTAACAATTATACAAAGTTAATAATATTCCAAATAATATGAGACTATAGGTTCTGTAGTTTATAAAAAGCCATCTCTGGCTATCAACACAACACTGATGAAGTTTACAAAGCCAACTTTTACAGACTCTCCCTTAATGACTGTACTTCACAATGGGCAAAGATAACTGAGTTGTCAAAACAAACCTCAGCTGTAACCTATTTTAAATTAGCCATACCTCAACTAAATTGTTTGAATCCTTAAGAATGCGTATGCTGTACTTAGCGGCAACAAACAATTCTGAATGATTTATTCACTTTTTTTTACAGTCTCCTAGCTTAGCAGATATCCACCGTAAATAACAAGACTATTTTATCTTTCTTTATGTTTTAAAACCTTTTATAGCAGGAAGCATAAATATACATTTATGTGTTTTAGTTGCACATTTAAGGAAGGAAGGATCTATTCCAAAATGCTTAGGACAAGGTCAAAAAGAGAAACAAATTTATATATTTTTGAAATATCTAGTTCTTTTTTAACTTCATTGAAAATTCAGCTTTTGTGGTTTTAAAGCAATTGTCAGGGAGAAAATGAACAGGACAAAACAAAGTATTAGGTATAATATTGGAGCGGTATAGAGATGGCTTGTGGTTATTTTTTGACTGACTCAAGCTGCTTGTAACAACGGTCATCTCTCCCACAGCATTTTAATCATGTACTATTATTTATGAATGACTACAGCAATAGTGTTCTGTCAGGCAGTCATCTTTTCCATTACTCTAGCCTCTCCTGGCCATTTTATGATCATCTGTGAAATCAACTGTGTCTGAGAGAAAGTTGTCTGCAGTAAATTTATTTATTGAAAAGTGTAGGCAAGTCGCTTTGAAAGAGAAAGATGAGCACATAAAACAGGATCAATTTAAAGTGGGGAAAAAACACCCTAGCATCTGGCATGCTCTCTTTTTAATAAAAATGACACCCTTTCTTAAGATTCTACAAATAAAAAAAGCAGCCAGATTAACTGAATACTGTTCAATGTGTCAAAGTGTGACAGACTCTTATAAGAATTTATTGCTAATAAAAGCAACTACAGTCTCCCTTTTGTAGACATTAGCAGTGCCAAATTCAGTGTTATGAATATTGTGATGCATATGGAAATGTAGTATGCTATTACAAAGGAATGCAGTATTTACAGGCTTCATTTTAAATGATGATTCGTGATTTTGGTGTGTTAAATTCTGCACCATTATTAAACTTCAGAAGTGGTGAAACTACTTGCCTAACTATAAACAGTAGAGATACCTAAGTATAATAGAGACCAAATTATTAATGCATTTCTGTCATTGTATAATGTCCAATCCTTGCATTTGTGTACTAGGTAAATCTGTAGACATAATAAGGATGGATCACCTATACCTCAAACATTACTGGCTGGCTTGTCTGTCATTCTCTACATTGAATTCCATCTCCCTATTTCATTAAATGAGCACATATACTCAGATAAAGAGAATGTAAGAGATACATATACACTATATTACCAAACATATCGGGAGGCTTGCCTTTACACACATATGAACTTTAATGGCAATCCCAGTCTTAGTCCATAGGGTTCAATATTGATTGACCCACCCTTTGCAGCTATAACAGCTATAACTCTCCTGAGAAGGCTGTTCACATGGTTTAGGAGTGTGTTTATAGGAATGTTTTAACATTCTTCCAGAAGCACATTTGTGAGGTCAGACATTGATGTGGACGAGAAGGCCTGGCTCACAGTCTCCGCTATAATTTATCTCAAAGGTGTTCTATAGGGTTGAAGTCGGGACTCTGTGCAGGCCAATCAAGTTCCTCCACCCCAAACTTGCTCATCCATGTCTTTATGGACCTTGATTTGTGCACTGGTGCACAGTCATGTTGGAACAGGAAGGGGCCATCCCCAAACTGTTCCCACAAAGTTGGGAGCATGAAATTGTCCAAAATGTCTTGGTATGATGACACCTTAAGAGTGCTCTTCACTGGTACTAAGGGGCCAAGCCCAACCTCTGAAAAGCAAACCCACACCATAACCCTCCCTCCACTACATTAATTGGACCAGGGCACAAAGCAAGATCCATAAAAACATGGATGAGTGAGTTTGGGGAGGAGGAACTTGACTGTCCTGACCTAAAACTGATAGAACACCTTTGGGATGAATTAGAGCGGAGGCTGCGAACCAGGTGTTTTCGATTTCCAACATCAGTGCCTGACCTCACAAATAAGCTTCTTGAAGAATGGTCAAACATTCTTATAGACACACTCCTAAACCTTGTAGACAGCCTTTACAGAGGAGTTGAAGCTGTTATAGCAGCAAAGGGTGGGACAACTCAATATTGAACCCTACAGACTAAGACTGGGATGCCATTAAAATTCATGTGCATGTACTTTTTACTTATTACTTTTGGTAATATAGTGTATATTTTTGTCTACAGCTCTGCAATACATGCACAATTTGCCATGGGTTGTGTCTTTTAAAAAGTTGCAAGTAAAGAAGAATATCTGGTGATGTAAAAATCCTGTGAGCTCCTAACTTCCTGTAGCAAGATGAAAACACTACATCTGCTGCACTGAAACAAGAAGCAGTATTGTCAGCTGCACCTTAATTCTTTTCTGTAGGACTACAGAACACCTCCCCTCTCCTCATTTTTATAAGATGAGGGGAGATGTAGTCTAAATAGGCGAACTGTACGTCTGGTAGGACTAACATGTATTTGTCTCTACTGGCAGCACATTGGGAAATGTGCATATTTTTCAGAAATGCATTTTTTTTTTCCTTTTACCTAGACATACACTTCTAAATTACTCATTCCAGTTTATGTGAGTTTAGGTAAAATACATTCCACCATGTTTGGAATTGATAAAACACAAGTATAGTAATGTGATTTTTTATTTTAGTGTATATTTAAGTTAAAGTAACCATGTAACAGATGTGAGACATTGAAGTGTTGTATACATTGCATCACTTTATTGTTGGCATACAATTGGTACCATTGGATAGATGATGGTGTAGAAATGTTAGTTTGACTACCAGCTGAACCCATTATCTTCTGGCAGCTATGCCCTATGGCATGAACACAAGCAACCTGTAGCCACCTACATTTCAATCCAAACAGATGGGTAGGAATGCTGGCAGTAAGAAAACACATGAACACATATCAGCCTATGAATACAAAATATGAATTTCCCTTAGTTCTATCCAGCACATACGTATGCCAATATGCCATCGATTTTCTTGCTCAGACAACTAACTTTACAATAAATACTTCATAATCTTGCCTTTATAGCTGTCGTTTGTGATGCAGGGTATGACATAAAAGCAAATTTCAGACTGATTGCCCATAGACAATAGCTTGAGGCTTCTTCCTTGTCATTTTTCTTTTCTTTCGTTTTTGCTCAGTAGGTTTTTCTATCATGACTTGTAACTGAATGCACTGTATTATAAAATAAAAGTATTTCAAAATAAGTGCAAAATGAGTGCACAGCATAATAATTAAACTGAGTGCGAACCTGGTAAGATTGGCAGTGGTGGTAGAAAAGAAAGTAATACCTTTGCCAAGTATTCCTTTACTTTTTGCCTCCCCCTGAAATAGTTGATCCACATTGGTTGTGATTGGGAAACCTTCCCAAAAGAGTGGCATGCATCAGCTGGAAAAAGAGTATGTAGATAGAAACTAGCTGCATAAAAGCTGCATGAGATAAGCAGAAATGAAATATTTTCTAAAAAAAATAAACAGAGGCGCATGCGCGGCAGCTCCTGGTGCGGACGCATGCACTGAGAGCTCCACTCCCGAACGGCCAACAGTCACCGCCGTAGCCCCGACACAGCCAGCTTCTAGGCGCGATATTCCCTCTTAGGACACAGAGAGCCCCCGGGCACCCCTGGATGGCGAGCCCCGCGGCGCGGAGGGACCTTACCCGGCAACTGGGCTTCAGTAGGCCCGAACCTCAAGATGGCGGCCGCAAGCACTGCATGGACACACGAGGAGGAGGAGGAATGCTCTATAGCAGACCAGGACAATCTCTGCTGCGGACAGGACCAGATGGCCAGCCCCATGGTGGGTAAGGACTTCACAGCTGTCTCCCCGATCCCTTCTGGATCTCTTGAAGAGGGATCCATAGGCTCATTAACTCCTTCAATGCTAGGGGACATTCAGCAAACACCAGATCGTCTGGGAGCTTCCCCCATTATTCATCCCTCCTCCCTCATGAACATGTCCTCCCTGATGGAAAGTTTTTCAGAGATGCTGACAAAAGGTCTGTCCCAAAACGCTGCACAGATCACCACCACTATACAAGCAGATCTACACCAGCTGGGAGCCAGGATTGAAGCGATTGAAGCCAAAACAGATCAGGTGGTCGCACAAGCTAACCAGAACACTGCCCGTATACAAGAACTTTATGGGCAATTGGACATGGCACTTAACAAGCTGGATGATCTAGAAAATAGGTCCCGCAGATATAATTTTAGGATCAGGGGGCTCCCTGAATCTTTTAAGGACTCTGAGGCAGCGGTTCGTTCCCTCCTGCAAGAGTTAACCCCCAACATCCCAGCTCATCACCTGGAATTAGACCGTGCCCATAGGGCATTACAGGCCCCGCGACAAGACGGTCTGCCGAGGGATATTGTGGTCAAACCCCATCACTACAGGGTTAAGGAGACAGTAATGAGGTTGGCACGTAATAAGGATCAACTCCAGATTCAAGCTCACCCAATCCAGATCTTTTCTGACCTGTCTCCATACACTATACAGCGGCGGAGATCACTGAAACCACTACTGGAGGTCCTGACGAAGAATTCCATCATCTCTAAATGGTCATTTCCATTCCGTTTGAACTTCTCACACTCAGGCAAGGCATATGGCTTCTCATCTATTCAGGAAGGGAAACGCATACTGCTGCAGCTGGGTCTAATCACACAGTCGCCCCTTGACAAGAACCAGCCAAAAACCTCAGCAGCTGCGAAGAGACCATCTCCACCGAGCCCTATCTTGCCCCTCTGGCAGAAGCAACAGGCCAAGCGGTCTAAAGAAACAAGACCACCTTGAATTGTTCTCCGATTCAGTAACTCTTTTTTTTTTTCAAAATTTTTTTTGGGTCTCACTTGGTGGGATCAGCACTGCCCTATTGGGCAATCCCGGCTCCCTGATGGACACCTTTTTCTTCTCGGAGTATATCTCTTTTTGTCCTTAACTCTTAGTTTACTGTTTATTCAGTTAATGAGGAAACACTCAAAGTTAAGGAAATATCCTCTTATTATCTCCCTCTTTTTTTCCTGGAGGGAAACTTTGACAGGTGCGGTCATGGTAGGGGGTGGCCCCCCTCTCCTCAGTTGTCTGGGAGGGGCCCTCCCCTGCACTTGCCTCCTTTCCTCTGGTGGGGGGGGCAACTGACTGCACAGTCTTCCATTTGATCAATGCTAGGCTGTTGCGGTGATTATAAATTTAATAGATGATCTGTTTTAAGGCGGTGCGGCCAGTCGGGCTGCATTGCACCTCTACTCATCCTTGAGTGGTTGTCTTGCACTTCCACTCTGGGATGACCTTCCTCCCCAGCCAAATGGGGAGGATTTTTGGGTTCCTCTTGGGGTCAGGCGGGGATGGGTCCCCCTCTGCCCTTGCGGGTTTGGGGTGGTTTATTGTTCTTTCCTCCTCTCATTGTTCAAGTTTTGGTTCATATGTTTGGTGGTATATTGACTATACAGCACTGATGGTCATACAATTTTCACATGCTAAACAACCATCTTTTTCTCTTCCAGGCAAAGTGCACCCCTTCTCTCTTTTTTCTCTTTTCTCCTTTTCTTCTTCCTCCCGGCAGTCACCTGGTGGCTTTCCCTGGGTCTCACCCTCAGCGAAGAATTGTGGCAGGTCCAGCAGTGTGAGACAACTTTTCTCTTCCACAACAGGTGGTGTAAGAGCACAGTTTTCACCAAGAGATCCCTCCTCTAGTCCGATTTATGCAGCCTAGTCCTAACGCCCACACCTCCCTCCGTATTAGCTCGCATAATGTGCAGGGGTTGAATTCCCCATGTAAGAGGAAGAAACTATTTAATCAATACAAATCCAATAAGGTGCAGGTTCTTCTTCTTCAGGAAACACATTTCCAGGCCTCATACAATCCGTCCTTCCTACATGAACACTTTCCCCAGTTCTACCTCTCCAATGCCCCTAATAAAATTAAAGGAGTCGCAATTTGTTTCTCCAAACATACCAAATTTTCCCTATCAAGCATGCACAAAGACTCAGAGGGGAGATACCTACTAATTTCAGGCACGATAGAAGGGGTACTTTACACGTTCATATCTTACTATGCCCCCAATATTAACCAGGCGGAATTTTTTCGCTCCATGCTCCACAAAGTGTCCTCTCATATTCAGGGCATTTGCATAATGGGCGGAGATTCAAATTTAGCCTTCGACCCCTCCCTTGACAAGTCTAATAAGGGCCTCTCTCGGCTGAAGAAACCGGGCAAACAGAGCACCAAAGTAGCTACTTTACTCTATGAGCAGGGCATGGTGGATGCATGGAGAGAAGTGAATCCCCGAGCCAAAGACTATACTCACTACTCAGCACCCCATCAAAGATATGCTAGGATAGACCATATTTTGATACAGGTCACACATATTCCGCTTATCACCAAAGCATCCATAAAGGACTCAGCTATTTCTGACCATTCTATGGTTCTCCTAGACTTATCAAAACCAGCAGGGTCCCAGTCTAACTTTAAATGGCGCCTCAATGAATCCATTTTAAGCAACCCAATCCATTGCACACTGATAGAGAAGGACATCCAAGAATATTTCCAACTCAATTCCAGTCCGGAGACCCTCTGGGCAGCCCAAAAGGCGGTCATCAGGGGGAAGCTTATACAACTCTCCTCTAAATTACACCGTGAGCACCATTCTACCATCACCAAACTCCAAAGGGAGTTCCTTGCAGCAAGTAAAGCCCACAAGAAGTCTCTCTCCAAAAGCACCTTAGACTGTAGGGAGAATGCCAGGACAGTCTTAAATTTAGCCCTCACCACAACAGCCGAGAAGCAGCTTAGGTGGTCAGGAGCCCGTTTCTACCTCCACAAGGATAAGGTGGGAACCAAACTGGCGGCCAAAATCTCCCCTAGAGTCTATTCCCACTCCCTACCCAAAATATGGACACCAGAGGGCTCCTTTACACAAAATCCCAAAATCTTCAGGGAACGCTTCCAGGGGTTCTATACAGACTTATATAAACCTCCAGTAGCTAGCTCTGATGCAGAGCTAGATGGATACCTGGATACCATCCCTCTTCCAACTCTTAGTCAGGATCATAGGGAAGCTTTGGGGGACCCAATCTCCGAAGCTGAAATTGTGGGGGTAATTAGGCCATCAAACTCCACTCGGCTCCTGGCCCTGATGGCTTCTCGGCCTGTTACTACAAAAAATTTGCACAAACCTTAGCCCCACACATGGCAAAATTTTTCAATTCATTATGCCAAGGTGCTCCCCTGGATAAAGCCCTAAATATGGCCTACATCTCATTTATACCCAAGCCAGGTAAAGATGCGAGTCTGGTAGAGAATTATAGACCGATTTCGTTAATTAACAACGATTTAAAAATTTTAACAAAAATCCTGGCTAACAGGATCTCCAATTTTATTGCTCAGTACATACATAGAGATCAGGCGGGCTTTATTCCGGGGAGACAAGGCCCAGACCAAATCCGTAGGGCTATTGATATTGTTTCCCTATTGAGCTCCCGATGGGACGGCGGACCCCCGCAAGAGGGCTTTCTTCTCTCCATCGATATCCAAAAAGCATTTGATTTGGTAACCTGGCCATACATATTTAGGGTCTTGAACAAGTGGGGTTTCGGCCCTATCTTCATGGGTATTATGCACTCCCTTTACTCAAATCCCAGTGCCCAAATTAAATTACAGGGGTTTTACTCCGAAGCGCTCCATATAGGCAGGGGGACAAGGCAGGGATGCCCTCTGTCTCCTCTTATATTCGCGATCGCCATTGAATCCCTGGCCATAGAGATCAGGCATAATTCGGACATTAAAGGGGTCCGTTGTGGGGACCGGGAGCATAAGAGTGCGCTCTTTGCCGACGACCTGCTGCTTTTTGTGACCTCTCCCCTTATTTCCACTCCTAACATCTTTTCCACGCTTAAACGTTTTGGGGAATTCTCGGGACTCCTAGTGAACACAGCCAAATCCCTAGCATTAAAAGTCACGGTCCCCCTATCTACAGTAGATAACCTGACAAAATATTTCCCCTTCAAATGGAGCTCTACCTCTATCCCGTATTTAGGGGTGAACCTCACCTCTGGGTACGAATCCTTATACCAATCCAATTATCCCCCAATGTTCCTCAAACTAGCTAAAGACTTGGAGACTTGGGCTAAATATGACTTATTATGGTTGGGTAAAGTCAATACAATTAAAATGACCCTCCTCTCCTGCCTGCTCTATTTATTCCGATCCCTACCCATCCCCCTTAAAAAGGCCCAACTGCTACAGTTTCAATCTAAAATCATCCGATTCATCTGGGGCGCAAAGGGCAGTAGATGTTCCAGGAATATATTATTTAGACTCAGATCACAGGGGGGTCTCGGTGTTCCCAATCTATGGTGGTACTATCAGGCGGCTCAGCTTACCCAGTTTTCTGCGATATACTATCGCCACTCAAAGCCAGATTGGTTGCTAATGGAAAGGCAGGCAACCCCGAACCACACAGTCGACTGTCTTACTTGGTCATCCCCCAACTTACGGCCACCCATCTTAGCCCCTACACTCTCACAATCCTTGGCCCTTTGTGACCGTCTCCATAAAATCCCTGCACTGATCTCTCATATCCGCCCATTAACCCATTTGTTCCACAACCCCAGTTTTCAGCCGGGATGCAATATCCTAGCATTTAAATGGTGGTTGAATAAGGGGCTCTATAGGATAGGACACTTCTTCACCTCCTCTGGCCCTCTCACTCTGGGACATTGCATCAGTAAACTGGACATGCCCCAGAGTGAGAGGTTCCGCTTCTTACAAATATCCCACTTCTTACACTCAATCTGGCACACGAAACCGAACCCACCCCCTGTTTCAGCTTACGAATCCTGGTGTGCGAGGATTACGGACCAAAGAGGGGGGGATCTCTCTAATATACTCACTCCTAGCTGATAGCTGCCAAAAGACAACATATGCTCGGACATGGGAGAGGGATCTTGACATATCCTGGGAACCGGAGGTCTGGAACACCCGGTCATGCCACTCTTTTAAAGGTGTTGTCAACATCACCTTAGTTGAAGCTAATATCAAAGTACTCCTACGATGGTACAGAGTTCCCTATACTCTGGCCAAGATATATCCAAACACCTCCCCGCTTTAGGGGTTGCGACCATATAGGAACTATATTTCACATCTGGTGGACCTGTCCACGGATACGGAGCCTCTGGAATAAAATATTCTCGGTCCTAAGAAAGTTAACAGGAATTTCTATTCCTCAGATCCCAGAAATCGCCTTACTCAACCAAAGAGTTGACACGCTTGATAGACACTCCAACCATTTAGTCTTTTTTGTTCTCTCGGCTACCAAAATTACTGTTGCAGGACATTGGAAAAAACCCACGGTATCTTGGTCAGCGGTGAAAAGAAAAATCTCTTGGATAATGGCACAGGAGAAGTTGGTTGGCATTTTAAGGGATAGAGTCAAGGCATTTGAGGCAGTCTGGACTCCTTGGATGGCTTTTGCCCACATTCCAGTTCTCCCAGGAACCTCACCTCCTGGATCTTCAGCCACCAGTTGACCCGGGAACCCTCTTTCTCTCTCTTCCTTTGTCCTTCCTTTCCTCTGCTTCTTCTTCTTCTCTCTAGCATCCTCCTTTTCCACCTCTCTGATTGATCGCACTATTCCTTCTTGCTCCTGTCCCTCTCTTTCTAGTGTACTTGCTCAACAAGAATTCGGAAAACACATGGGGCCTCTAGGCCTTCTAGCATCCCATTAGCTGATATCAACACATCCTTCTAGTTTACCCTTGTCCACCCTCAGGGGTCTGCTGACAGGGGGCTCTGGCCCACAGTTTGTTCCCAACTGGGGTGGGTCAGACCCCCTAGGGGCTCCTCCTGGACTTGTGTAGCCAACCTGGGGGGATTTCATTTGCTGGGAACTATCTGTAATGCTTTAACTAAGAAAATGACCCAGCCTTGGTACCTCAGTCCGGATGCTGGCTTGATTGTTTGCTTCACCTTGAATATTCCTATTAGCACTCTAGAGACCAAGGCCTATGGCCTAAAGGAGTTCTGTTCTGATTTTTCTAGCTATATTGTTCTTATGGTACATCACCAAATCTTTAATGTGCTGTATGGATCCCAGTGCAGCTCTCTCTCCCGGAGGACTCAGCGGCAATTACAGCAGGAGCAGTTTACCCAATGGTAGGGCACGGCTCAACTCCCCAGAGGAGTCGGGCGTGGGTATGTGCCTGCAGCTGCCCTGCAGGGGAGGGAGCAGTCTGGTTATTGACATACACTGATCTGCTAATTTGTTTCACCAAACTCACCTGTTGTCTGTTGTTTAACGATGTATGAATGTTCATGCTAATCTGAAATGAAGCTCTGTATTTCTTTTTGAAATTTCAATAAAAATCATTGACATAAAAAAAATAAATAAAAGGATGGCAATTGTTTAAGATAAAAGATGATTTTAAAAAACGTAAATGTTATCCAATGGATACTACATTCACTTAAGCTGTGATCTCTCTGTGGCTGAGGTGCCCCTGGTTACTTCTACAGAATTTAAAGGATTGGACAAGAGACAATTATAGAGGCAAAGTCTATTGTTAATGGTCAAGGCCCATTAACAAGGAGGTGACACTAGAGTAAGTGCACATGATTCAAGTGGAGAAGATCAACTAACTGAATTGTGAATCTACAACTAGACTAGATTAGGGTACACACTACTCTAGATAAACATAACAAAGAGAAAAATAAACATATTCCAGTGAATGGGAATTTACGGGTTTTGCAAACAGTATATACAACTTGTTAAACAAATTAAAAATATTGTTTATTAGAAAACAATTAACATCACTCAAAACATATACCTGTTATCCATCCAATAGTGAATATAGACAATTGATTTTGCTTATATGTATGGTCAATTGTTCATTTCCACTGTTGGATGAATTAGTGTGGTGTATGTTAATATCCCAATCAATGGAATGGTTTTCCTATTTTAACTTTCTCATGTTTTTATCCATGTGAATTCTCTACTTCTAGTTTTCTTCTTTTGCTTTCCTCTAAATCCACAGCAAATAACAAACATAACATTTTTTAAAAATATACTGGCACATGCACCTTTTTATTCTCTTTATCAAAGCATGTATACTTTCTTTATAAATATAATACATTTTAAAGAATATGTTCACCTTTAAAAAAAATAAATAAATGCACATCTTTTTGCAGGTAAAAAATGTGCATTTACAATTTTTTGATTAGGAGCCTGGAAAACAGTGCATTCAAGACCAGCAAATTTTGGGTGCAATACAGGGCTCCTGCAGACTGTCTGTGTAAGCTGTCTGATCATACGAGCAGACAGTTAAACACTGACAGGAAGCATCAATGAACTATGCCCAACAGCATCCTAGTAGTTCATTGAGAACTACAAGTCGGCAGCCACAAAGGCTGTCAGTGCTTGTAGATTTTCTATTCACAGATCTCTGTGAATGAATAATGCTGTCAGGTGAACGCTTTTTTTTTTTTTTAATTGTGAGAGTTCAGGGAGAAGTTCCTTGGCTCTCTCACTACAAGGGGTGGATTGGGGAGATGCTGTAGCAGTAGGTATATGTTATATGTTCCACCCTAAAAATTAAACATGTTCCCAAAGGGGAAACTTAAACTACTGCAAACAACTTTTATTTTATTTAAAGTATTGCATGCTATTTCTGTATTGCAAGGGTTTTAAGTTTATTCACATACAGCATTGTACTGTAGAAGATAATAGGAGAGAGGTGGTTAGGGGCTGGTGGCCAGGTGGTGTCCTTAGGGCAGCTCTTGGACAGAAGAAGCAGATCTGGAGGTATAAGGGGTAGAAGACAAGGCGCCTCTAAGTGTAATATGCAAAGGATTTTATTGGAGAACACACGGTTAAAAGCACTTACAGTGTAGAAGATCAAACATGCATAGGATCTAATATAGTGTGGATACACATTCTTCCATCTGAGTGGAGCAGTTCATTCCTGAAGAATAAGAACACAGAGAAAGCCTCTAAGTGCAGCAGTGGGTGGCCAGTGCAGGCGCACAGGAGGTTAACACTTACAGGATGATGGTAAGATACGAGTGTGTGCTGTAGTATCAGATTTCCTTGTAGTTCCTCAAGCCTATGGAGAGTGGATGTAGCCGGCCCGCAGCTGTCATCAGGATCCAGTGGTGTGCTGGTGTGTGGGGAACTGGAGGAGACTTCCTGATGTTTCTCCGGCTGGAATGCACAGAGCTGTACACGTCTACACTGATGGTGGGCGGTTACATGTTTCAGAGCCTGCGTAGATCCTTCCTCAGACCAACGCTCACAGGGATGACTGCAGCTTATAAGTAGCAGGGGGGAGGAGTAAGGGGAGGGGCGGAAGTATGGGAACAGGCAATGTGGATTGTGCAGCACAGATATGCCCATATCGTAGTGATAATCATAAATAAAATTGTGGGCAGGACACAGTGGCGGTGGGATAAGGAGGGCAGAGGACTGAGGCCATGAATATTATAAGGGAGAGGGACTGACTTATATGATGGTACATGGAGGATATGTAGTACACAGGGGGGGGGAGACGATGGATAGGATGGATCAGAGTGACATTTGGGCTAACAGCAGGAGGAAAGATGAGTGGATGGGAATGGTTAGGTGAGTCATGGATATGATCATATGGATCGATCTGTAGGATAAGAGTGCTGCTTTGTTTGCTGGAGGGACTATGGCTGCACCAATCTGTATATGGGACAGAAGCAGCCAGTGCAGGCAATGCATATGGAAAAGTAGATAGGCCTAGGGCCGTATGGATCAGTATGTAGGGTAGAGCAACAATTATGTCATGTGATGTGAGTGATGGGTAAATAACCTGACAGGGATCCTACAGATGGGTATGTTGGCTGGAGATATGTTTCATAAGGGGGGGAAGAAGGGAAGGGAGGGGGAATGAAAGGAAATGGGGGAAAAAAGGCACAATAGGGGCCAGTGAGCTAAGGGGGGAGGAGAGGGGGTGGAGGGGTTTAAAGGTATGGTAATAGCATGTAGTGGACACTCTGGGCTGTGTCTAGGGGGTCAAAGGATGGTGTTAATGTCCAAGTCTTCGTTCATCCCGCCCGGCGACAGAACATCCAGGGCATAGATCCAGTATGCTTCTCTAGGGCATAGCCTTTGGAATCTTTCTGTGTTGGGCAGACTTGCAGGGATGGACTCAATGACCCAGACCCTGAGGCCCTGAGTGGATTGTTTGTGGCAGTCTTTGAAGTGTCGGGGACACTGTAATCGTCTTTACCGGCTTCAATGGCGTGGTGGTGCTGGCCTATCCATTTGCATGGGGGGCATATGGTTCTTCCTACATAGCGTAGGCCGCAAGGGCAGGAGAGGCAGTATGCCACATATTCTGTAGAGCAGGTGTAGAATTCTTTAAATGACACCAGATGACATTGGATTTGTTATTGGTTTTCATATGTAGTATATGCTTGGTCTACAAGTGTTTGTGGGTAGCCCTTTTCCAGGAAAAGACGTAACACCATCCTTGAAATTTTTCTATACAGTTGGAATGTATCAATGTCGGAAACCCCTTTGACTCACATGCCAATTCATCCACCATGGTCAAAAAGAATTCACCGGGGGGCGTGGCTTGGCGTGCGGATGAGATGGCCACCTAGACAAGGAGCTCCGGCATCACGGGGGAGAATACCCATACCGCAAGCCAACCACACTGACTATGGGTAAGATTGGACAGCAGCTGCCCTTCACGAACACCCCACATACCCAGCAGGGGTGAAATTTGCCAGATTTATTCCGGTCCCAACCCGCCACGGTGACCGAGGCCTCTACTTCTCCGTCGTCTCCACAGCCCCCGAACATGGCGCGGAAACAGTCTGACGGCACAAACAAGCAGAAAGCTCTCTCAGAGCAGGACACGCTTCTCACACTCATACAACAAGTGCCCAAGATGTTGGGATCTACAAATAATAGCGTCCAAAATAAAGGGAGCATTGTCTGACGCGGTTATAGAACTTAAAGATGAACTGAGAGGAGTTTCGGATCGCCTGGAGGAAGTGGAAAGAGACGCGGGCCGCCATGATGAAGATATAAGAGAATTACAGCAGCACGGGGCTCGCTACCAATACCACCTAATAGAGATGCAAAGAAGATTAGAGGACCTCGACAATCGCGGCTGAAGGCTGAACCTACGAATCAGAGGTATACCAGAGACCGTAGAACATGACCAGATACCATTGGCACTTCAGTCCCTGGTCAATAACCTCACAAGAGCACAAGACGCTCCAGTAGAGTTTGAACGGGCACATAGAGCGCTCAGGCCAAGGGGGAGAGAGGGAGACTCCCGAGAGACATAGTTTGCTGTTTTATGGACTACAAACTAAAGGAAGAAGTCGCACTACGAGCAAGAGACCAGGAGGAGATACGATTCAAGGGGGCGGAGGTAAAAATCTTTCAAGATTTTGGGGGCGTGGCCTGGCCAGCAAGGAAGACGGACGCAGGTAAGAGAGGCTCCGTCTGAGGGAAAGCTAATCCAGAGGCATCCTCCTCACAGAAGCCAAACTCAACGACAAAAATCTCCCCAACACACTGCCAAGACCCCTAGCTACCAGAAAAGACAAGTTTGGGGCAAAAAATCAACATTTCCGAAAAGCGGCCTAGGCAGCTCCTCAACACCGGCCTAAATTTTCGGCCCGCCGGAACGCGCGCACGAGCTGAGCTCGTCCAAGCAGCCTGAGACAGCCACAATCAGCCATCCGGACACCTAGGCAGCTCCCCACTGCTCCGAGCCTCCCCTTACACAAGAGAAGCAGCCCACTTTTCTCAGAAACTCGGGGGGCTCCCCCACCGAAGATGGCGGCCTAGACCCCACGCACCCGTCACTCTGTACCCATCCGCAAGCCTCCCTTGGGCCAACACAGACCACCAGCACACGTTAAAAGATGGGGAAATCAGATTCCACCCGCTCCAAATCGGAATCCGCCCGCTCCAGGTCGCCCAGGGCACCCGACATGCAACTAAGCGCTAATATCCCTGCAATGTTCCGCTCCAGATCCCGCTCCAGAGAGGAATCTCAACCGCAGGCCTCAAGCCAGGGCTCGGAGGTGAGTCACAGCACCCACACGCTGCAACCTAATCCTCACCACAGCATGACGGCACCAACAGCTCAAACAACACCTCCAGCAGTCGCACCACCACAGGCCATCTGCATGGAAGACCTCAGGGGGATAGCAGCTGACATCAAATCCACCCTATCTGCAGCCATAGCAGACCTAAGGTTTGACATGCAAGCCATAGCAAGCCGCATGGAGGACATAGAAGACTCAGTGGACAGACATGAGACGATCGTCACGGCCCACAGTCGCACATTGTCAGCACAAACATCGCAGCTGAGAGACATACACAGAAGCATTGAAGATCTGGAGAACAGATGCCATAGACACAACATCAGAATCAGGGGACTACCAGAAACAGTCGATAGCGATCAAATCGCACAAGCAGCATCCTCCATTTTCAATGACTTGTTGGGCAGTCCCCCAGAAACAGCTGTTGAATTTGAACGCATCCACCGAGCCCTAGGGGTAGAGAAACCGACCCCCCCAGAGACATAATTGGATGCCTGGTTGATTTCCGCCTGAAAGAGGACATAATGAGACAAGCCAGACTCCGGTGTCGCATAACTCACCAAGGCAATGAAGTTAAATTATTCCAAGACCTCTCTCCCATAACCTTAAACAAACGCAGGGCTCTTAGACCCTTACTGGATAACCTCAGGGATCGAAACATACCCTACAGGTGGAAGTTTCCCTTCTGTCTACAAGCTGGCACGGGAACCAGAGTAGCATATCTCAGACACCAGGAGGACATCCATGAATTCTGCGACATATTGGGGATACCACAAGTAGCCGTTGAAAACTGGTCACTTGACCACACTTCCCCTTCTCTACACCAGGAAGAACCGATGGAGGTAAACAGAAGGGACTCGACACCCACACGCGGAAGACGCAGACGATTCTCCAACCCCTCTCTGCCTCCAGCACATAGACGCCCACTTAGAGATGGGAACATCCCGGCCTCTCCGGCACACAGGAGACCCAGAAGAGATTAACGCCTCCCTACAACATCCAACCGGAACCGACGATTCTACAAAGCCTACGGATTCTACAATCAACCACAGGTCACCTCCCTATACCCACTAATACTTCTGCGCACTCTCAAGGAAACAACATACCCACATCTACACAAATCCATGCCCTCAGGAAAGAACTGTCGCTCCAGCCTCTCCTACAAATTCAGCAGACACAAGACACTTCCCTCCGAAACAAGCCTCAAGCAGCGGCACCTGCTCTCTCCCTCTCTCGTTGTTTGTTTTTTTTTTTTTGTTTTTGTTTTTTTTATATATTTGCAGACTCTACCCCCATGAAGGAAAGCTACAGGTACCACCCAGATGCTGTCGGGACCACCACCCCTTCCGTTTCAATCGAAGACCCTGCAGTGCAACCAACCAACTCTCCACATTTGAGAAGTGGCAACAGACCAACATCCCACACTGCACGACGGTAAGACCAAACCACACTCATACCTTACCCGCATCCTTCACACAGCCGATTGTGGAGGATGCGAACACGGATATCAACAGACATGGTCACTTGAAACCGCACCCACAAGGACAGATATTACCCAGCTCCGGTGTGGAGACTTAGGACATGTGTGAATTTCGCACAATACGCCATAGACTGCCCATCTCATAAATGACAAGGTTCCACTGGATCCACACCCGCCGAGCACATACCCTCATCGATCCCCCAAGTTTTTGCACGGTCTCGATACCCTCGGACCTTGACCCGAGAACTTGCTCCCCAACAGCTCACTGCCAGGATGCCAGTACATGAAGCTGACACCAGAAATCCCTGACCAACCACCTCTCCCCCTTATTCCAGTACCAAAACATGCCACCCCACTAACGTTGACCCAGCAAGTGTGCTGAGACATAGACTCGGCTGAATTATTGCCTCTGCCGGGGTTGGATGGAACTGTGCTTGCCCAATGTGCCACAATCCACTCCCAGACCCGAAAGGCACTACCTGTTTCCTTTACTCACAACTTGGGTCAGAGACTTGTTCACTGGGATAGCGAGGAAGGGAGGGGAAGGGGTCCCCTCGTCCCCCTCCTCCCTACACTCCCATACCTGTGGAGCATGCCAGTTATTACTCGTTGTTTCTGTTTAAACTGCACTTTCTCACATTCTGGAACTCACTGCCTGTTACCGCATATGTGATCTTTGTTCAATACGTTGGTTTACTATGTATTAGATAAAAGGGTCCTGCCTCCTCCACTGGGAACCTAGCCTCACACTGGGACGAAAACTTATCCACGCTAAAGTCTAAACTCCTCTCCTCCTAACTGACCAATTCCCATAACCATTCCACCATATCCCAAGAGGATCTCCAGTGGAGAAGGCCAGTCACCCCATTTGGTTACTTTGTTAAAATGTTACCTTGGTTTGGTTTCTCCCATTCTCAGTCACACCTGGTGAGCCAATTACTGAGCCCCTTATTATAACTACACCCATCTTACCTTATAGCTGATACAGCTACTCTTCCTAGGTTCTGACCACGCTAAGTCAACGAACACTATTGTAATTAGACAAGTGAACCAATCCCCTAAAGCCCAAACATGACCACTTGCCACAATTCCCAGCACGCCCCAGGCTTACTACACATTACTGCACACACATCCTTACATCGTAGTACATGTGCTGGTCCCACACCCTCACATGCATCGACACCTCGGTCTTGAGCCAGACACCCTGATACTAAACAAACCGATCCCCCCGTCTGCACTCAACGAAAATCCCACTTCGTAAGCGGAAATTCAGTGCTTACTCCCCTGCGGACCCTCTCACCACCCCTACGCCCCACATCCACATCGACTTAAACCACCATCCGCATCCCTTAGGTCAATGGCTCTCAAAACTCAACCCAAATAACATCCTCTCATGGCCCTACCCTCACGGCATCACCAGGACGGACGGAGTGACGGCCCATTACACTTCATACACATCCCCTTCTCTCCGACTACCTCCCATGCCTGCCTCCTAATCGCTTTCAAAACTGTCCATTCCACACCCCTACAACAGCGCAGTTTCACAGAACTGCGCTGACACACAGGCGACACCTGTACACACGGCGAACTAGCTGGCCTAGCTTCACCGCCGCCTTACAGATACCTTCATCCACAACATCTTCAATCAAGACTCAAGACACCCTAAGCAGCGCAAGCACATACCCTCCCCCTCCTCCCCCAACCAACCCACCCACACACCCAACTTTCCTCCCTGGAAGAGACACCCCTTAACTTCTAAGCGCCCCCACAGAATACTAAACATGCAACGCCCCAACACTTTCCCCTCGGAGGCAACTCTAAAAATCCTCTCACTCAATGTTAAGGGTCTTAACACCCCTGAGAAGAGATCCCAACTCCTATTATACCTGAAAAAAGCCAAGGCGGATATCACCCTACTGCAAGAAACACACTTCAAGACACATCACATACCGAAGCTAAAGAACAAGGACTACCCTACTTCCTTTCATGCCTCCAACCCCTTAGCCAAAACCAAAGGGACTTTTATCCTCATAGCAAAACATCTCCCACTTGAGATCTCAGACACCCTTTTAGACGTTAACGGACGTTACTGCTTCATCAAGGGCAAATTATGGAATAGACCTATAACCATCGCGAACATATACAGCCCCAACACCGGCCAAAATAGCTTCTTCAATGATATAACGCTCCAACTCTCCTCCTTTCAGTCAGGAATTCTACTAATGGGAGGAGATTTCAATGTCACCCTGAACCCCCTAGAGAACACCTCATCGGGTACCTCCTCACTCACCTACAAAGCCCTCAAACGCATCAAATCACAACTAAACACACTCCTACTCCATGACACCTGGAGAACCCTCCACCCCCGCACAAAAGACTATACTTTTTACTCCGCCAGACTTGATTACATATTCATATCGCAAAACGACCTCCCCCTTCTCACCAAAGCCCAAATTGAGCCACAATTCCTCTCGGACCACAACCCAGTCACGGCAACTCTATCCTTCCCCGAAGAGACTAAATCTCAATACATTTGGAGACTAGACCCCTCTCTACTGACAGACCAAGCCATTATATCTGATATCACAAAACAACTACAACACTACTTCCGAACCAATGACAGCGCTGAAGTGTCACTCATATCCCAATGGGAGGCACATAAATGTGTAGTGAGGGGTCTATTCATCCAAAAAGTGGCCGCAATGCGGAAACACCGTAAAAAAACAACAGAAGAAATCCTCACCAGAATACGAACTCTGGAGACCACACACAAAGCATCGTTGGCTAAACAAACCCTAGAAAGACTCGAAGAGGCAAGAGGGGAACTACGAGACATGATGCACAAACACATACAAAAACAATATACCCTCTCGCACAAACTCTTTTACGAACATGGGAACAAGAGTGGCAAACTCCTTGCCCGCGCCCTGCAAGCCAAAAAAGCCTCAACCTCAATAAGGGCCATTCGGGATACCCAAAACAACCTATTGTCCAGGAACCCGGACATTGCAAAACAATTCGCTTCATATTATGCGAACCTCTATAACCTCCCCCAAGCCCCCAAACCAGAAGGAAATCCCAAGCCTAGAAGTGAGATAATCCAGGAATTCTTAGCACAACACGGTCCAACGCCCATCTCTTCAGTACAAAAGGAAGAGCTAGACAACCCCATTACGAAAACCGAACTTCTTCTAGCCCTAAAACAAATGAAACATGGCAAGAGCCCAGGCCCCGACGGGCTTTGCCTATCATATTACAAGACTTTTCAAGACCCCCTAACGGCCCCATTCCTTAAAACCTTCAACCACCTCGCTACTCCTAACATTTCCCCCCAAAACTTACTAAATGCCCACATCTGCCTAATCCCTAAGGCCGGAAAAGATGTAGAAAGAACAGATAGCTATAGAACTAGTTCCCTGTTAAATACAGACATAAAGCTATACGCCAAAATATTCTCGAATCGCCTCCTTCCTATTCTCAATAATACCATAGCCAAAGACCAAGTGGGGTTTATCCCTGGAAGAGAAGCCAGAGATAATACCCTAAAAGCAATTAATTTGCACCACTGGCTCACCAAATCCAAAACTCCAGGATTTTTTCTATCCTTAGATGCTGAGAAGGCGTTTGACAGGGTGGCCTGGGACTACCTATACATGGTTCCAGATAAGATGGGCCTGGGACCAAGACTGCTCAATAGCATAATGGCGCTCTACTCCAATCCCAAGGCTCAAGTCCGCGCTAATGGCACCCTGTCGAACGCCTTTCCCATCTACAACGGCACCCGGCAAGGCTGCCCCCTCTCCCCCTTGCTCTTT
This sequence comes from Glandirana rugosa, assembly GCA_018402905.1. Taxonomy (NCBI): domain Eukaryota; kingdom Metazoa; phylum Chordata; class Amphibia; order Anura; family Ranidae; genus Glandirana; species Glandirana rugosa. The sequence continues at coordinate 51,613 of BLSH010458905.1, read as the reverse complement.
GTCCTCACCCTAGAACCTTTCTTAAACATGGTCAGAGCCAACGCAAGCATACACGGAATAACCACCCAAGGTAAACACTACAAAATAGTGGCATATGCTGACGATATCCTCTTATTCCTTTCCCAACCTATCATCTCCATACCTAACCTCCTCTCGGACCTTGACCTTTACCATTACATCTCACACTTCAAAATCAACTACGACAAATCCCAAGCGTTAAATATATCACTCCCTGACGATCTACTCATATAATGCAAACGCACTTTCGCCTTTAAGTGGAAGGAAAATGCGATTACATATCTAGGAATCCAAATCCCAAAACATCTCTCTAACCTCTACAACCTTAACTTCCCACCAGCAGTCAAAGCCATCGCCACTGACCTGAAACGCTGGGACAAAGCCAACTTCTCCTGGTTTGGTAGGGCAGCCATCATTAAAATGAATGTCTTACCCCGCCTCCTCTATCTTCTACAGACAATTCCAATCTCTCTGCCTAAGACCCTCTTTGACTCGATTAAAAAAATGTTCAGAAACTTCATCTGGAACCACAAAACCCCAAGGATAAGCTTTCCGCAACTTTCCAAACCCAAATCTAAAGGAGGTATCGGCCTCCCAGACATACACATATATTACCTGGCATGCCACCTGCAAAGGATACTCGATTGGCACCTACACCACCAAACCAAAGATTGGATAGCTCTAGAACACTCTTTCTCCACAACTCCCACATCCCAAACCCCATGGTTAAAGAAAAGTCACAGACCCCCCGAACTTACCTCTCACCCCACAATAGGCCCCACGATCCTCGCTTTTGACACAGCAAACCTAAAGCACAAGATCTCAGCCAACCCAGGCCCCCTAACCCCGCTTCTCCAAAACCCAATCTTCCCCCCAGGCATGTCATTCCACCCACTTTCAAAACACCAACCACCAACGGCACTACGATTACATCACATCATGGAAAACGGAGTCCTACGGGACTGCACCCATATCAACACAATCCTGGAGACCAGATGCCTAGACCTATATAGCCACACACAAATCCAACCCACCAACCACAAAACT
>BLSH010458905.1:0-26783 GCA_018402905.1 Glandirana rugosa | reverse complement strand
ACAAGATACCAGTCATATTTATATTCGCCACTTTCACCCGTAGGGACAGACCACGGCAAAACCTACCCCTTCCGCAGGCTGTCCACCGGTAATTGGGAGTGGGACCGTACCCCCGGTCTCATCTCCGACACTTACGAGGACTCATCACAACTCGCTTGGGCCTGACATTGCAAGCCCAGGCATGGCTTGAAAGCCCACAGGCCCTGGGCCTGGGTTTGTGCCTGTAAAGTTTTTTGCAGGCCCAAGCCCAGGCCCCAAGACTATAAAATGAGGTGCACAACTCTTCGACGTCCCGTCGGTTAGTTGTTCGCAAAGTGACCAAACGGGAATCTTCGGTAGTGTCGGTGGCATGGCTGTGATGGCTTCTAAGGGCAAACCAGTGAAACGCTTGTTGATTGGCTGCCCTGCAGCTTCTCAACACGTGGAGTAAAATATCAGAACCCCGGACCCGAACCCGGACGTTTTTTGAAATGTCCGTGTTTGGGTCCGGGTCCCGGACACCCGAAAGTTCGGTACGGACCCGAACGTTACAGTCCGGGTTCGCTCAACACTACTCAGGAGCATTCACAGCCTCTACTCTGGCCCCCATGCCAGGGTGAGGGTTAATGGCCACCTGTCGGACGCCTTCCCCATCCAAAACGGCACCAGACAGGGATGCCCACTTTCACCGCTTATATTTATACTGACCATAGAACATCTTCTGCGAAAGATACAGTCCAACCCTGACATCTCTGGAATTAATATAAAAAATAAAACCTTTAAAGCAACCGCTTTCGCAGATGGTATATTGCTATTCTTAACTAAACCGGCAGTAACTATACCAAATCTGCTAAAAGACTTCCTTAGGTTCGGGGAACTCTCAAATTTTAAAATCAACTTAAGCAAATCCTATGCCCTTAATATTACATTAACGCGAGACGCCCTCCACAGATGCCGAGAGACCTCTCCATTCTCCTGGAAAACAGACCATATCCCATATTTAGGTATACAGCTCCCGTCAGACCTTTCTGCCCTATTCTCCCTTAACTACTTGTCATTTTTGCAGGGCTTTACACAAGATCTCAAAGGGTGGAGTAAACTTAACCTATCTTGGTTCTTCCGAGCAGCTACGTTAAAAATGACCACACTCTCCAGATTTCTATATATTGTGCAAACGATTCCGATAGCCCTCCCTAAAACTTTCTTTCAGGCACTACGCGCAAAAATTCTAAAGTACATTTGGCAAGGAAAAGCTCCTAGACTGAGTCTAGCGAGACTATCGGCCCCCAAAGACAGGGGCGGAATAGGCCTTCCAGACATTAAAAAATACTATAGAGCAGCCCTCCTTGCAAAATTGGTTGACTGGCACATTCATGGTAAAGAAAAAGACTGGGTCAATGTAGAGCAAATGCTTATAGATACCCCCCACAAAAAGCCGCCTGGATTTCATGCCCTACCAAAGAAAGTCCTTACAAAGACCACCCATTAATATCTCCTCCAATCCTGATCTTGAGAGAGATGGCCCGAAACGACAACCTGGCCTCCATCCCCGGCCATTTGACACCAATTAAAGATAACCCTCAATTCCCCCCCAGGCTTGAAAAGGGGTTTGCCTCATTCGCCCCCAAAGCTAACCCTAGAGCTTACCAATTCTTTAAATCCGGAAACTTTTGTAAAATTACAGAGGTCCCGTGCCAGGACACTTCCCCCTCAATGCCACAATGGTCCTTTTTCCAAATAAGATACTTCTTTGCAAAACAGAGAATGACATTTGAAACCCTTTGCTGTGGTGCTCCACAGAGACACCTTGTAGCCACTATATATTCATTACTCTATGACCATGAACCCGACTACACTGTCCCCATTAAAAAAGCTTGGGACCTCCACACAAACAACGACATAACTACTGACCACTTGGTACGAATCTGCGACACAGCCCACAAAGGTTCCGTCAATGTCACAATGCAGGAACATAACTACAAGGTACTAACACAATGGTACAGGACTCCATTTCTACTCCACAAACTTTTCCCACAGACAACAGATAAATGCTGGAGATGCAATACCCACACAGGCACCATGCTTCACATCTGGTGGGAATGCCCACATATAGTCTCTTTCTGGGAAAAAGTCCATGCGATAATACGCAAAGTAACTTCATATCCCATAGATTTCACATCTCCTCAATCCAAAACTGGTTTATGAGACTCAACAAAACTGATGGAAAGATGGAAGAAAGATGGAAGAATTCATAGCCATCGCTAAAGATAATATCTCCTCTTACCAAAAGACATGGTTGTGTTGGATAGACTTTAAAGCAAATCAACACTATAGACTCTAATGCCCAGGTCTACCGGACCCAAACGCGGTTTCAGACATACTTACCTCTCACCATACTCAATAGGATGGGCATTAATAAGCTTGCAGAGCTCTTTCCCCCCATCCCTCCCATCCCTCCCCCCTCCCCCCCCCCCCACCCGCTAGATAACTACAACATATGCTCCCAACATATTAGCCCTCCACCATCCTACCCCTCATCCCTCCTCCTGGTTTAAACCCTATATGGCATATAACTGACCCAGACATGGGGTAATATACTAATATATTAGAGAATAATAATACTAATATATTAGAGAATAATTGAGTATCTTATTATGATCTACGATAATTGTAATCTGTTTGTATCTTTTTGATCACCCTGTAGACGGGTCAAATACTTGCTCCATTTTAATGTATTGTGACTTTACCTATTCAATAAACTTTTATGGAATTAAAGAATTCACCATCAAAGAGAAAATATATACCTTTAAAGAATTCTATACCTGCTCCAATGTCATCCGGTTCACCACTCAGTTCCACATCAAGCACAGACAGATGGAACACATCATACGGAAACACTGGCCCCTACTATTACAAGACTCCTTCCTGAAGGGCACTATACCACCTCACCCCCAGTTCTCATATAGGAAAGACCCAAACATCAGAGGGAAAATTGCACCCAGCAAACTGAAAAACAAAAAAGACGTAACACCATCCTTGAAATTTTTCTATACAGTTGGAATGTATCAATGTCGGAAACCCCTTTGCCTCACATGCCAATTCATCCACCATGGGCCAAAATAATTCACCATCAAAGGGAAAACATATATCTTTAAAGAATTCTACACCTGCTCCACAGAATATGTGGTATACTGCCTCTCCTGCCCTTGCGGCCTACACTATGTAGGAAAAACCATATGCCCCCTAGGCAAACGCATAGGCCAGCACCGCCGTGCCATTAAAACCGGTAAAGATGGTTACAGTGTCCCCCGACACTTCAAAGACTGCCACAAACAATCTACTTAGGGCCTCAGGGTCTGGGCCATTGAGTCCATCCCCGCAAGTCTGCCCGATGCAGAAAGATTCCAATGGCTATGCCACAGAGAAACATAATGGAACTATGTCCTGGATGTTCTGTTGCCGGGATGGATGAATGAATACTTGGACATTAACACCATCCTTTAACCCCCTAGACACTATTACCATACCTTTAAACCCCCTCCCTCCACCCTCTTCTCCCCCCCTTATCTCTCTGACTCCTATTGTGCCTTTTTTCCCCCATTTCCTTTCATTCCCCCTTCCTTCCCTTCTTCCCCTCCCCCTCCCCCCACTCATGAAACATATTTCCAGCCCACATACCCATCTGTAGGATCCCTGTCAGATTATCTACCCATCACTCACACCACGTGCCATAATTGTTGCTCTACCCTACATACTGATCCATACGGCCCTAGGCATATCCACTTTTCCATATGCACTGCCTGCACTGGCTGCTTCTGTCCAATACACCGATCGGTGCAGCCATACCATCAGTGCAGACATGCACAGCTCTGTGCGTTCCAGCCGGAGAAACACCAGGAAGTCTCCTCCAGTTCCCCACACACCAGAATGCCATTGGATCCTGATGACAGCTGCGAGCCCATCCACCTTCCATAGGCTTGAGGAACTACGAGGAAATCTGATACTACAGCACACGCTCGTATCTTACCATCATCCTGTAAGTGTTAACCCCCTGTGCGCCTGCACTGGCCACCCACTGCTGTACTTAGAGGCTTTCTCTGTGTTCTTATTCTTCAGGAACGAACTGCTCCACTCAAATGGAAGAATGTGTATCCACACTATATTAGATCCTATGTATGTTTGATCTGTAAGTGTTTTTAACCATGTGTGCTCCAATAAAATCCTTTACATATTACACTTAGCGGCGCCTTGTTTTCTACACCCTGTAGAAGGTAATGGAAATGTGTAAATGAAAGTTAGCAATTATGTAGACAGTAATGTTGTTGACGAGGATCATTATGATGACTTTGCTGACTAAGATGATGATGTGGATTGTCTTGATTAACATATGACAGAAAAATAAAATTTGTGGTTCCTGCGAGAATGCAGAAACCCACAGAGAGCAATATAGTGGAGATCCACAGTTACACAGAAAAACAGGTTGAAAGAAAAAAAATTACCAGATTCCCCCATCACTCACTCGATGTGGATGGGGGAATCAATTCCACTGAGTTAGTGTATTCTAAACCCAACAATGCTCGGAAAGTTGGATGAGTACCTGAAATAATTTATAGACCCTTCAATCACATAAAATAGTTGTAAAGGTAAAAGGTTTTTTACCTTAATGCATTCTCTGTATTAAGGTAAAAAACTTTTAAGTTCAGCACCCCCCTCAGTCCCCCTAGATACTTATCTAAGTCTGATTTCAGTACAGCGCTGTGCACGTCTGCAGCAGCTCTTCTCTCCTCTCCCCTGTCTCTCAAGCTTGTCTGCTGCTGCTGTAAATTAAAACCTATGGGGGGCGTGGTTTGCGAGCACCATGGATGGCAGCCAGCCTTTATAGCTCCGGAGCACAGAGGGGCACACGAGCGGCTATAACCTGGCCTGGAGCCACCAAATCACCACTACCAGCAGCCAACACTCCCAGTATTTCAGGAGAGATGTCGAGGAAGAGGAAGGACGAGCGCTGACTGCAAAAACTGATGGAGTTCTTCTCCCTCTCTGCACGAGGCAACAGCCAAGATGGCGTCGGCCCCTCGAGTTCCGCCGCCAGCAACAGCACTCAGGAGCACTACACGGACCTCCCGGATGAGAGGATTGAAAATGCAGTGAGTGATATAACATAAACGGTCAACAATTTGGACGATGCCATAGAGGAAAGGCACTGGGTCCGTGCGAAAATTGCAGACCTGGAGGACCGCTCCAGACGCTACAACTTAAAGTTAAGGGGGTCCCCGAAACAGTGTTACCCCAAGAATTGAACAAATATGCCACAGACATTCTACAAAGGGGGGGGGGACAGAAGGCGGGACTTTATGAGGCGTGCAATGGTAAGTGAAAATACTTGAATATGAAAGCAGTGTTGTTTATTTTCCAAATTATACATACATATCAATGTGAGACCATGCCCTACAGTGATACAAGAATATAAAAAACATACATAACACTGTACTAGTTCATAATGCAAAAATTCTCATAGACACCCACATATTCACATAATGTGGCTCATGGCCAAATTGTTGACCAACATCAATGAAGTTTTGAGCATACCAATAAAAATGTACATGTCAAATACAGTAAAAAGTCATAAATTCATGATGTATATTTTTGATAGAACAGTTAATAGCTGTACGCATTTTGTGATTTATTATCACTCTTCAGGAGCAAGCCTATCTGAAAGGAGAATTACATATGATATAGAATCAAAAATGATCAAGTAGGATTCTAGGCTCATCAAGAGTGGAAAGAAAGAGAACAAAGGTCCCCAAGGAAAAAAAAACTTACATATATCATGCTGCTGGGAGTAAAGTGCCCGTGCCGGAGACCGCAAGCAGACCGGGAACATCATCTCGGGAGCTCTGGGGGCGAAGCAAGGGGCAGCAACCCCAACAGGACAACACCCACGGCGGATGGAAGTGGTACAGCATGTGTATGAAATGGTGGTGGCGAGGATGCCGGAATGACATATCTGGGGAGTAATGTGAATATGAGTGGATAATATGTGTTTGCCAAAGGTGAATTGCAAAAAAAAAAAAACAAACAAAAAAAAAACAACGTTAAATAGATGGTAAAGTAAATTTAATAAATTAGATAAATAAAAAAATAAAATAATCAAAATGAAAATATATATATATATATAGTGCACATAGAAGGTGCTGTGAGAAGGGTGGTGAGTGAGGTGACTGAAGAGGAAGCATCATACCTATTGTAAAAGTGTGAATCCAGCATTGGGGTGTCCAAATGAGTGGGGAGTGCATTCCCACATGTCCGCCAGCCCGCCGCGCGGGACTGCCCTATATAGGGGCGCCGCCACAAGACATCCCCCAACGTCACAGCTGCATGCTATTGGAGAGGGGTAGCCACTGCCCAGGCAGCAAACGCTGATGATGGCATCGCCATGGAGAGCGGCACCATGAGACGCTGCACATCCGGCGTGTGCCCGTGACGTCAATGCGCAGGGTAGGAGCCCCTGCCAAACCCCCACTGTAAAGGAGGGAGTGCAGGAACCCGCAGTACGCATTGCAGCTCCTGAAACGATGAAACCCAGAGGGATAAGTGGCGTCCCAGCACACGGCACCGGACGGCCAGGCAGAGCCACAGATCGCCATGGTCATTGAAGGAGCAATTAATTATATACCATATATATCAATGTATACTGGGTATGAGTTGATGTATAAAAAAAAATAATAGGGGAATCCAAACTAGGTATAAAGTAAAAATTAAGAAATTATATACAAAAATATATGAAATAATGATTATATGAAAAATAAAAAGTATGAAAAAATTACAAAAAATATATTAAAAATAAAATAAGAGGTAAAAGTTATAAAGAGAAAAATATTAAAAAATAAATAAAAAATAAAAATTTAAATGGATACCAAAAATTATAAATAATAAAAATGTTAATATTCATTAGTATGTTGGTAATTGGGTCCCAGAGCACGCCTCCATCCCTAAATTGGTTGATATACAAGTAAAAGATTAGTGGGACTTTAAATGAGGCATGGCTAAAAGGGATACCATGCCTCCATCCCTGTCAGTATTATACAAAGGGGGGGAAACAGGAGGCGGGACTTTAAATGAGGCGTGCAATGGTAAGTGAAAATACTTGAATATGAAAGCAGTGTTGTTTATTTTCCAAATTATACATACATATCAATGTGAGACCATGCCCTACAGTGATACAAGAATATAAAAAACATACATAACACTGTACTAGTTCATAATGCAATAATTCTCATAGACACCCACATATTCATATAATGTGGCTCATAGCCAAATTGTTACATAGTTACATAGTCAGTGAGGTTGGAAAAAGACACATCAAGTCCAACCCATGTGTGTGTTTTTATGTTAGTATTACGTTGTATATCCCCCAATGTTGTGGTCCCTTAGGTGTGCATCTAATAGTTTTTTGAAATTATCTATACTACCAGCAGAAACCACTGTTTTTGGAAGAGAATTCCACATTCTCACTGCTCTTACCGTAAAGAAACCTTTACACATCTTAAGGTTAAACCGCCTTTCTTCCATTCTCACTGAATGGCTGCGTGTCTTCGTGTTTTCCCTTGCGCTGAATAGTTTTGTCCCTATAGTGGGGTCACCAGTACAGTATTTGTACATTGAAATCATATCCCCTCTCAAGCGTCTTTTCTCCAGAGAGAATAAGTTCAGTGCTTGTAATCTTTCCTCATACCCAAGGTCCTCTAATCCCTTAATTAGCTTTGTTGCCCTCTCTGAACCCTTTCCAATACCAGGACATCCTTCCTGAGGACTGGTGCCCAGACTTGGACGGCATACTCCAGGTGCTGCCTCTCCAGGGACTTGTATAGTGGGAGAATTATTGATTTATCTCTGAAGTTAATCCCTTTCTTGATGAATGCCAACACTTTGTTAGCTTTGCTTGCAGCAGCTTGGCATTGCATGCCACTGCTGAGCCTGTTCTGTACTAGGACCCCTAGGACTTTTTCCATCCTAGATTCCCCCAGAGGCTCTCCCCCTAGTGAGTAGTTTGCGTTCATGTTCTTGGTACCCAAATGCGTTATCTTACATTTTTCTACGTTAAATCTCATCTGCCACCTGTCTGCCCACCCCTTTAATTTATTCAGATCTTCTTGCAAGGTTTCCACATCCTGTGGAGAATTTATTGCCCTGCTTCGCTTGGTATCATCCGCAAATATTGAGCTTGAGCTGGTCACCCCGTTCTCCAAATAATTTATGAATAAATTGAATAGGATTGGTCCCAGGACAGAACCCTGGGGTAACCCACTTTCTACACCAGACCATTCTAAGTATTCCCCATTTTTCACCACGCTCTGGACTCGCCCCTGTAGCCAGTTTTCAATCCATGTATTCACCCTTTGATCCATGTTAAGGGACCTTAGTTTGCACAGTAAACGTTTATGGGGAACTGTATCAAATGCTTTTGCAGAATCCAGGTACACCACATCTACAGGCCTTCCTTTATCTAGATGGCCGCTCACCTCCTCATAGAAGATGAGATAGATTAATAGATTGGTTTGGCAAGATGATTTTTCATGAAACCATCTTGATTACTGCTAATGATACCATTCTCGTTACAATAGTCTTGTATATAATCTCTTATTATTCCCTCCAAGAGCTTACAAATTATTGATGTTAAGTAGTGTGGAGCGAACTCGGACTGAAACGTTCGGGTCCTTACCGAACTTTGGGGTGTCCGGGACCCGAACCCGGACATTTCAAAAAACGTTCAGGTTCGGGTTCTGGGTTCTGGTAGTTGATCACGGATGTTGAATAGCTGCAGGGCAGCCAATCAACAAGTGTTTCACTGGTTTGCCCTTAGAAGCCATCACAGCCATGCCTACTAATGGCATGGCTGTGAATGGCCAGTGTATCATGTGACCCAGCCTCTTTATAAGCTGGAGTCACTTGATGCTGCAGTCACATGCTCTCTGAGACTCTGACTAGTGTAGGGAGAGGAAGCTGCCAGCGTTTTTGTGAGGGACAGATTGCAGACATTTTAACATCTCATCCTGCATCCTGAGAATACTACTACTGTTGCTCTGAGGGACAGATTGCAGACCTCAGCCTGCATTACACAACAATCTGATTGTGTAGTAATTTGAGATTTCACATACTGCTGCTTTGAGTGACAGATTGCAGATCAAACCCTGCATTACAGAACGATCTGACTGCACTAGGTAGCGGCTTCTGCTTAGAGGGACAGATTATTGTTCAAAAATCATCTCCTAGTTCTATAGGGAGAGGTTCCAGCTGTTGCTTAGAGGGACAGATTATTGGTCAAAAATCATCTCCTAGTTCTAAAAGGAGAGGTTCTAGCTGTTGCTGTAAGTGACAGATTATTGTTCAAAAATCATTGGCTACTCCTATAGGGCCAGGTTCCAGCTGTTGCTTAGAGGGACAGATTATTGTTCAAAAATCATCGGCTACTCCTATAGGGCCAGGTTCCAGCTGTTGCTTAGAGGGACAGATTAGTCTTCAAAAATCATCTCTTAGTTCTAAAGGGAGAGGTTCTAGCTGTTGCTGTAAGTGACAGATTATTGTTCAAAAATCATTGGCTACTCCTATAGGGCCAGGTTCCAGCTGTTGCTTAGAGGGACAGATTATTGTTCAAAAATCATCAGCTACTCCTATAGGGCCAGGTTCCAGCTGTTGCTTAGAGGGACAGATTATTGTTCAAAAATAATCTCCTAGTTCTAAAGGAAGAGGTTCTATCTGTTGCTGTAAGTGACAGATTATTGTTCAAAAATCATCGGATACTCCTATAGGGCCAGGTTGCAGCTGTTGCTGTAAGGGACAGATTATTGTTCAAAAATCATCTCCTAGTTCTAAAGGGAGAGGTTCTAGCTGTTGGTGTGAGCGGTGCATTTCTTGCACCAAAATAAAAAGTCCGTCTACGTTGGTGTTTTAAAAAAAAAGAAGGTATTAATTGGTATTAATAAATACTTAAATAGGGCTACATAGTACATTTGCAGGCACAATGAGGAGAGCAAATAAGGGACGTGGTCATGGTGCTGCTGGTGATGCTGGTGCTGCTGGTGTTGGTGGTGTTGGTGAACCTCCTGTTGGAAGGAGAGGACGGGGTCGGGGTGTGCCAGCTACACGCACAAGGGAAAAACCTTCCTCAGGTAGCCAACAGAACCTTCACCGGTATATGGTAGGCCTGAATTCCCCTCAACGATTGGTGAGGCCAGAACAAGTACAGGCGATAGTAGATTGGGTGGCTGACAATGCCTCCAGTTCCTTCACATTGTCTCCCTCCCGGTCCCTTGATGAAAGCTCAGAGTTGGCACCTGAACCCCATGGCCATCTGTCTTTTACCTCAGCCCCTTATAAATTAGCCAAGCAGTCTGAGCCCCAAGTCATGCAAGAGGCTCTTATGCTTTTTGATGACTCTCCTGGTGTGCTTTCCGTGGGCCATCCACATAGCGCTGCCCCAGAAGTGGAAGACATTGAGTGCACCGATGCCCAACCACTTCTGTTGCAGGATGAGGACATGGAAACACCAGCGCAGCAGGTCTCTGATGATGACGAAACACAGGTGCCAACTGCTGCAGCTTTCCTCAGTGTGCAGACTGACAAGGAGGGCAGTGGTGAAGGGTGGGTGGAAGATGATGGGGAGGAGGATGATAAGGTCCTAGACCCCACATGGACTGAGGGTCATGAGAGTGACGTGTGCAGTTTGGAGGAAGAGGGGGTGGTCGCACAGAGGCACCAGCACAGCAAAAGAGGCAGCTCAAAGGAGTTCCCCCGCGTGGCAGTTCTTCAGACAATGTGCTGACGACAAGACACGAGTGGTTTGCAAGCTGTGCAATGATAGCCTGAGCCAGGGCATAAATGTTCTCAACCTGAGCACAACCCCCATGATCAGGCATCTAAATTCAAGGCACAAGCTGCATTGGAATAATTACCTCAAAATCCAAGAAAGGTCTCGCCCTTCTCCTGCTTCCTCTTCTGCTGCTGCCTCGGCCTCTTCCTCCACCTCTACTGTGACAGTGTCACCTGCCACCCAGCAAACAGACGATATGACAGCAACGCCACCATGTCCGCCACCGTCCCCAAGCATTTCCACATCATGGTCCCATGGAAGCTTACAGCTCTCCATCTCCCAAACACTGGAGAAAAAGAGGAAGTACTGGCCTACCCACCCACGATCCCTGGCCCTGAATGCCAACATTGCAAAATTCATGGCCTTTGAAATGCTGTCATTCCGTCTGGTGGACACGAACAGTTTTAAAAACCTGATGGTGGTGGCTGTCTCACAGTACGTGGTTCCCAGCCGCCACTACTTTTCCAGGCGAGCCATCCCTTGCCTGCACAAACAAGTCGGGGACAAGATCAAGTGTGCACTGCGCAACGCCATCTGTGGCAAGGTCCACATAACCACTGATACCTGGACCAGTAAGCACGGGCAGGGACACTATATCTCGGTAACTGCACACTGGGCAAATGTTGTGGCGGGTGGGCCTGAGCTGGCTAGCCATTTTGCGCATGTCCTTCCCCCCACCGAGGATTGCAGGGCATTTCTCTTTGCCTCCTGTTGCCTCCTCCTACTTTTGCGCTTCCTCCTCCTCTATCACCTCCTCATCCGCTCAGCTGTGGACGGGCATTGAACAACAGACCAATGAGTGGTTGTTGCCACTGAGCCACAAGCCCGGCCTGGTGGTGTGCGACAATGGGTGAAATCTCGTAGCGGCTCTGGGCCTAGCCCGTTTGACGCACATCCCTTGCCTGGCGCATGTGCTGAATTTGGTGGTACAGAATTTTCTAAAAAACTACCCGGATATGTCAGAGCTGCTGCAGAAAGTGCGGGCCATCTGTGCGCACTTTCAGTGTTCTCACCCTGCTGCTGCTCGCCTGTCTGCGCTGCAGAGGAACTTCGGCCTTCCTGCTCACCGCCTCATATGCGACGTGCGCACAAGGTGGAACTCCACCTTGCACATGCTGGAGAGACTGTGCGAGCAGCAGCAGGCAATAGTGGAGTTTCAGCTGCAGCACGCACGGGTCAGACGCTCTGCGGAACAGCAACACTTTACCACCAATGAGTGGGCCTCCATGCGAGACCTATGTAACATATTGCGGTGTTTTGAGTACTCCACCAACATGGCCAGTGCCGATGGCGCTGTTCTCAGGGTTAATATCCCACTTCTATGTCTCCTTGAAAAAACACTTCGGGCCATGATGGAAGAGGATGTGGCACAGGAGGATGATGAGGAGGAGGAGGAAGAGGGGTCATTTCCACGGTTATCAGTCCAGTCATTCACAAGTGGCTCGGAGGGTGGGTTCCTGCACCAGCATAGGCCAGGTCAAAAATTTTCAAGCCAGGGCACAGTTCTGGAGGAGGAGGAGGACGAGGAAGATCATGAGGAGGAGGAGGAACCGCAGCAGGGAGGCACCCAACGCAGCTCGTGGGCATCACTGGAGCGTGGCTGGGGGGATATGGAGGACACAGATGATATACCTCCCACAGAGGACAGCTTGTCTTTGCCTCTGGGCAGCCTGGCACACATGGCCGACTACATGCTGCAGTGCCTGCGCAATGACAGCTGAGTTGCCCACATTGTAACGTGTGCCGATTACTGGGTGGCCACCCTGCTGGGTCCCCGTTACAAGGACAACGTGTCATCCTTAATTCCCTCACTGGAGCATGAGAGGAAGATGCGCGACTACAAGCGCACACTGGTGGATGCGCTGCTGAGGGCATTCCCAAATGACACCGAGGGCTCAGTGGACGCACAAGGCGAAGGCAGGGGAGGAGGAGGAAGAGGCCGCCAACGCAGCTGTGGCACCGCCAGCACCTCAAAAGGCAGGGTTAGCATGACCGAAATGTGGCAAAGCTTTATCAGCAGCCCGCCACAACAAACAGCACCACCAGCCAATAGGCAACGTCTTAGCAGGAGGCAGCATTTCAGCAACAAGGTGGAAGAGTATGTGTGCATACGCCTACACGTACTGACTGATGGGTCTGCCCCATTCAACTTCTGGGTCTCCAAATTGGCCACATGGCCTGAGCTTGCCGTTTATGCCTTGGAGGTGCTGGCCTGCCCTGCAGCCAGTGTATTGTCTGAACGTGTGTTTAGCATGGCAGGGGGCATTATCACAGACAAGCGCAGCCGCCTGTCCACAGCCAACGTGGACAAGTTAACCTTTATTAAAATAAACCAGGCATGGATCCCACAAGACTTGTCTGTACCTTGTGCAGAATAGACATTTAGACCGGACTCACACAGCCATTCGTATACTTGTTTTTTTGAATATGCCTCAATATTTTGGATGTTACCCCAATTATAATAAAAAAAAACAGTGTTGGCTACCTCCTCCTACTCCTCCACCACCGCCACTTCCACCTACACTGCCACGGTCACGGCCTAGTCAACCTCTAGGCTCCTACTCCACATCCACCCCCCCTTCCCATTTTTTTTTATTTGATTTTAATTTATTTTCCCTATCCCCATTTTTTTGTACAGCATTTGCCCTACTCTTACCCCCATTTTACTTCCTTTTGCAGTCCTCTAGCACTTGCCAGGACTTTGTTACAGCCATTTTTGTGCCGAAAAGCTCGGGTCCCCATTGACTTCAATGGGGTTTGGGGTCCGGGATAAAGTTCTGGTAACGTTCGGTACCGAACCCGGACATTTTCCCGAAGTTCGGCCGGACCCACCGAACCCAAACATCTGGGGGTTCGATCAACTCTAATGTTAAGCTAACTGGTCTGTAGTTCCTGGGGAAATGTCTTGGTCCTTTTTTATATATTGGCACCACATTGGCTTTCCTCCAATCAGCTGGTATCATACCAGTCAGGAAACTGCTCTCAAAGATTAGGTACAAAGGTCTGATAATAACTTGGCTAAGTTCCCTAAGGACCCTCAGGTGCAAGCCATCTGGGCCTGGTGACTTATTAGCGTTCAGTTTTTCAAGCTTATTCCTGATTTTATCCTCAGTCAGCCATGAGGGTGCTTCCTGTGACATGTCTTGAGGACCAGCATTGTGGTTCTGCATAATTGAGCCCCCCATTTCCTTTGTGAACACTGAGGAGAAAAATGAGTTTAACACCTTTGCCATTTCTCCATCATTTGTAACCAGATTACCTGCATCATTCTTTATGGGGCCAATATGATCTGACCCCCCTCTGTTACCATTTATATACTTAAAGAATTTCTTGGGATTCTTTTTACTCTCCTCAGCTATGTGTCTTTCATGTTCTATCTTAGCTGCTCTGATTGCAACTTTGCATTCCTTATTGACCCCTCCGCCTTGTATTTTTCGAAGGCCTTCTTTTTGCTTTTATGTGTGTCTTTATGTCGGCATTAAGCCATTCTGGTCTTTGCTTAGCTCTTTTAAATTTATTTCCTGCTGGGATACTCTGGCTGATACCTTTGTATAGCGTGTTCTTGAAGCACTCCCATTTTTCCTCCGTATTCATTGTTCCTAGAATTTTATCCCAGTTAACATCTTCCAGCAATGAGCGTTGTTTATGGAAGTTGGCTCTTTTAAAATTCAGTGTCTTTGTATTCCCCTTAGGTTTCCTAGATGTGTAATTTATACTAAAACTGATTGACCTGTGATCACTATTACCTAGATTGCCCTTTACTTCCACATCTGTGATCAGGTCTGTGTTGTTAGTAATCAGAAGGTCCAATAATGCTTTTTTTCTTGTTGGTACATTTAAAATCTGACCCATGAAATTGTTCTGCAGGACATTTAAGAAATGGCGAGCCTTAGCTGAACGTGCAGTACCTTCCACCCAGTCAATATCTGGATAATTAAAATCCCCCATTATAATAACACTTCCTTGCCGCTATTCCAAATTGTGATAGGAGGTCCGCCTCCCCCTCCTCCCTCTGATTAGGGGGTCTATTGCATATTCCTAGTATAACTTTCCCCTTGGTATCTTCCCTTTGTAACTCTACCCATAAGGATTCAACCTCCTCCCCAGAACCACTAGTAATGTCATCTCTCACATTAATTTGTATATCATTTTTTTATATACAGGCAGATGTTGACCAACATCAATGAAGTTTTGAGCATACCAATAAAAATGTACATGTCAAATACAGAAAAAAGTCATAAATTCTTGATGTATATTTTTGATAGGACAGTTAATAGCTCTACGCGTATCGTGATTTATTGTCACTCTTCAGGAGTAAGCCTATCTGAAAAGAAAATTACATATGGTATAGAATAGAGTTGAGCGAACCCGAACTGTAAAGTTCGGGTCCGTACCAAACTTTGGGGTGTCCGTGGTCCGGACCCGAACCCGGACATTTGAAAAAAAGTCTTGGGGTTCGGGTATTTTATCCCGCCTGTTGAATAGCTGCAGGGCAGCCAATCAACAAGCGTTTCACTGGTTTGCCCTTAGAAGCCATCACAGCCATGCCTACTAATGGCATGGCTGTGATTGGCCAGTGCATCATGTGACCCAGCCTCTTTATAAGCTGGAGTCACTTAGTGCTGCATGTCACATGATCTCTGGCTAGTGTAGGGAGAGGATGCTGCCGGCGCTGTGAGGGACAGATTGCAGATCTAATAACATCTCATCCTGCATTACAGAACGATCTGATTCTGGACTAGGTAGAGATTACTACTACTACTGCTTTGAGGGACATATTGCAGATCTAATAACATCTTCTCCTGCATTAAAAAACAATCTGATACTGGACTAGGTAGAGTTTACTACTCCTGCTTTTAGGGACAGATTGCAGATCTAATAACATCTCATCCTGCATTACGGAACGCTCTGATATTGGACTAGGTAGAGTTTACTACTACTGCTTTTAGGGACAGATTGCAGATCTAATAACATCTCATCCTGCATTACAGAACGATCTGATACTGGACTAGGTAGAGTCTACTGCTTTGAGGGATAGATTATTGTTCTAAAATAATCTCCTAGTGCTATAGGGAGAGGTTCCTGCTGCTCCTGTAAGGAACAGATTATTGTTTTATAATCATCTCCTAGTTCTATAGGGAGAGGTTCCTGCTGGTGCTGTAAGGGGCATATTATTGTTCTAAAATCATCTCCTAGTGATATAGGGATAGGTTCCTGCAGCTCCTGTAAAGGACAGATTATTGTTCTATAATCATCTCCTAGTTCTAAAGGGAGAGGTTCCTGCTGGTGCTGTAAGGGACAGATTATTGTTCTAAAATCGTCTCCTAGTTCTATAGGGAGAGGTTCCTGCTGCTCCTGTGAGGGACAGATTATTGTTCTAAAATCATCTCCTAGTGATATAGGGAGAGGTTCCTGATGCTCCTGTAAGAGACAGATTATTATTCTAAAATCATCTCCTAGTTCTATAGGGAAAGGTTCCAGTTGGTGCTGTAAGGGACAGATTATTGTTCTACAATCGTCTCCTAGTGCTATAGGGAGAGGTTCCTGCTGGTGCTGTAAGGGACAGATTATTGTTCTACAATCGTCTCCTAGTGCTATAGGGAGAGGTTCCTGCTGGTGCTGTAAGGGACAGATTATTGTTCTAAAATCGTCTCCTAGTGATATAGGGAGAGGTTGCTGCTGCTCCTGTAAGGGACAGATTATTGTTCTACAATCGTCTCCTAGTGCTATAGGGAGAGGTTCCTGCTGGTGCTGTAAGGGACAGATTATTGTTCTAAAATCATCTCCTAGTGATATAGGGAGAGGTTCCTGCAGCTCCTGTAAGGGACAGATTATTGTTATATAATCATATATAACAAATGAATAATAAATTAAAGAATTTATTATTCATTTTTTGGATTAATAAATAGTGCTACATAGTACATCTGCGGGCAGAATGAGGAGAGCGTCAAATAAGGGACGTGGTCGTGGTGCTGCTGGTGTTGGTGGTGTTGGTGAAGCTCCTGTTGCAAGGAGAGGACGTGGTCGATCTGTGCCAGCTACACGCACAAGTGAAACTCCTTCCTCAGGTGCGAGTAGCCGACAGAACCTTCAAAGTTATATGGTAGGCCCGAATGCCGCTCAACGAATTGTGAGGCCAGATCAAGTTAAGGCAATAGTAGATTGGGTGGCTGAACCCGAACTTTACAGTTTGGGTTTGCTCAACTCTACTGACAACAAGACACAAGTGGTTTGCACGCTGTGCAATGATAGCCTGAAGCGAGGCATAAATGTTCTAAACCTGAGCACAACCTGCATGACCAGGCATCTAAATTTATGGCACAAGCTGCATTGGAATAATTACCTCAAATTCCAAGAAAGGTCTTGGCCTCCTCCTGCTTCCTCTTCTGTTGCTGCCTCGGCATCTTCCTCCACCTCTACAGTGACAGTGTCACCTGCCACCCAGCAAACAGAGCATGTGACAGCAACGCCACCATGCCCGCCACCGTCCCCAAGCATTTCCACACGGTCCCATGAAAGCTTACAGCTCTCCATCTCCCAAACACTGTAGAGAAAGAGGAAGTACCCCCCTACCCACACGCGATCCCTGGCCCTGAATACCAGCATTTCAAAATTCCTGGCCTTTGAAATGCTGTCATTCCATATGCTGGACACGGACAGTCTTAAAAACCTGATGGCGCCCGAATCCTACGGCAAAGTCAAAAGGAATATCCATCTTATTCGCGAAACACTGCCACTTAGACATAACAGATACTTTGATAGACCCAGATGGCCGGTATCTTTTCGCGAAAGGCCTCCTCGATCGCAAAACAATCACATTAACCAACATCTACGCCCCAAACGTACAGCAAGTTCCCTTCTTCCGCAAAATCGCAACTCTCCTTTCCTCATTCCAGTCAGGGATGTTAATCTTGGGAGGGGACTTCAACATTCCCCTTAATCCCATTCTAGATTCCTCCACGGGCACCTCCTTCATTCCATATCGAGCTTTACGCCAAGTCCACTTACAGCTCCACGACCTGCTTCTCCACGACACCTGGCGCACCCTGCACCCGAGAGGTAAGGATTACTCCTTTTTCTCAGCACCGCACAACAGATACTCCAGAATCGATTATTTCTTTATATCCCAACCGGACCTACGCTTCCTGAGCAAAGCCACGATCGAGCCTATGTATCTCACCGACCACCATCCCATATCCATTCAGCTATCCCTCCCAACTCATACACAACAGTCGCTCATCTGGAGGCTAGACGCCTCACTACCGACAGACCAGCCAAACTTAACACACATCCACTCGGGCATAGAATCCTTCTTCCAGACAAACAGTTCCCCCGAGACACACCCCATCACCCTGTGGGAGGCTCACAAATGTACAATTAGGGGTGAATTCCTAGCGCTAGCAGCCAGACATAAGAAGCAGCGCCTAGCCCACTTACAAAGTCTGACAGACCAAATCAGGCGTCTGGAGTCCACCCACAATAGAACACTAGCCATGAAGACCCTACATGAGCTTACCCGCCTTAGATCCCTCCTACTGGAAGATCTAAACATTAAAATTAAGCGCAAGTTCATCCTGACTCACAAAGTATTCTATGAATACGGCAATAAGAGCGGAACTTTGCTCGCAAGGGCCTTGCGAGCAAAGAAATCTAACCAAACGGTCCGTCAAATCCTGAAACCAGGTGGTTCACTCGCAACAACCAACTCAGACATAGCCTCATGCTTCGAACAATTCTACCACAACCTATACAATCTCCCACCTTCAGAACCACCTAAACAAGCTATGAAAGATAGAACGGCGCTAATCCGGGAATTTCTCAGTCAATATGCGCCCAAAACTCTACCACAGGAGACATCCCAGTCTCTCGACGATCCCATCACCAAAGAAGAGCTAACGCAAGCAATTCGGCAAATGAAGCCAGGGAAAAGTCCAGGCCCAGGTGGCTTCACGGCCGTATACTACAAAACATTCCTAGACAAGCTCACAAGCCCCCTCTTAGCCACGCTCAACTCATTCGCCTCCTCGCCCACACCACCGCCTGCTGGAAGCGCGCATTACAGTGTTGCCCAAAGATGGGAAGGACCCCTCACTAGTATCCAACTACCGCCCCATATCCCTCCTCAATGTTGATACGAAAATCTTCACAAAAATACTATCCAACCGTCTTCTCCCCCCCTCTCTAATTTCAACGGACCAGGTGGGCTTTGTCCCTGGACGAGAAGCCAGGGACAACACCATCAAGGCCATTAACCTACACTCCCACCTGACAGCCTCCAAACAAAAGGGCTTCTTCCTTTCGCTTGATGCTGAGAAGGCATTCGACAGAGTGGCCTGGGACTACATGCTTGAGACCCTCCGGACTATAGGCATTCAAAATTGCATGTTAGCCATGATTTCGTTCCTATACTCCAACCCCTCCGCCCAGGTAAGGGTCAACGGCCACCTGTCAGATGCCTTCCACATCAGAAATGGAACACGGCAAGGCTGCCCTTTGTCCCCACTTCTCTACATCCTCACACTAGAACCGCCTCATGATAATCAGAATATTAAGGGCCTTTGCGTGTCCGGCCATGGATACAAAATCGCAGCTTTAGCTGATGACATTTTGCTATTCCTGACGGATCCTCACACCACCTTACCAAATCTGCTTCATGACTTCTCTGACTTTCATGTCATCTCAAACCTCAAAATCAATTTCACCAAATCTCATGCCCTGAATGTATCCCTGCCAGCGGATGCGGTCGCCCACTGCCAGAGTAATTTCCCCTTTACATGGCAAACGAAATCCCTCCCGTACCTAGGGATCCATTTACCTAACGACCTGTCAGAGTTATATGCGTCCAACTTTGCCCCACTCCTGACCTCCATAAAATGTGACCTCAAAAGATGGGAAAACCTCTCTCATTGTTCGGAAGGACAGCGGTCCTCAAAATGAACATCGTCCCAAGTCTCCTTTATGTCATGCAGGCCATTCCCATACACTTACCTCCTGCCTTTTTCTCAATGTTCAGATCTATAACTACTAACTTTCTCTGGCACAATAAACCCCCGCGCATTAAATACGAGCATCTGACCCTCCCCAAGCCCAGAGGGGGCATTGGACTACCAGACCTAAGAAACTATTACAAAGCCAGCCTCCTGACCAGAATAGTGGATTGGAATGTCCACGCAACCTCCAAACAATGGGTGGACCTAGAAAACTCCCTTTCGAAAACCACATTGGCCACAGCACCCTGGACACCCATCTGCTCTATTCCTCCTGCTGCCAAAGACCATCCGCTCATTGGTCCTACACTAAGCTGTTTTCAAAACGTGAACAATAAATGCCAGCTAGCTTCCATACCAGGCCCCCTGACCCCGCTCCGGTCTAAACCTGAATTCTCCCCAGGGCTCTCCACTCAATTCCTAGCAAAGACATGGCCACACAAGCACATCCTAACGCATCATTAGACCCATACATAGATCTTCATGGACTAAACAACTCACCCCCTTGGAAATGCTGTGCTCAGGACCCACCCCACAAAGGCATCTAATATCCTCCATCTACGCGCTACTCTTTAACCATCGCCCCCTGAAATATAAAACATGCCTCACATGGGAAAAAGAACTATCGCTGGATCTCTCGAATGACGAGTGGGAAAGATATTCGCCAATGTCCTTAAAGGATCATTAAACGTATCCACCCAGGAAAATGGTTACAAGGTCCTAAGCCGGTGGTATAGAGTCCCTACCCTCATTCACAAATTTGCACCAACGGTGTCCAACATGTGCTGGAGATGCAACTCAGATCCTGGCTCGCTTCTCCACATCTGGTGGTCTTGCCCCAAGATCAACAGGTTCTGGCAGGAGGTCCACAGAATAACCCTAAAGGTTTCCACCTTAAACCTAGACTTCACGCCCGCCCAATATCTACTACACCACAACACACTCCCTAGAAAGCGTTACTATAATTCCTTGGCGATGCATATGCTCAATGCTGCCAAGTTATGCATCCCAGTCCTTTGGGGAAACCATAGGGCCCCCTCAACCAAAGAATGGTTCCTCCGAATAGATAAAATCGCCAAAATGGAAGAGCTCGTCGCCATCTCACATGACTCCATCTCCAAATACAACAAAACTTGGGCCTGCTGGTCACATTTTAAGACCACCGTAGAATATACTCAAGCAATTAATCCCCGTGACAATTAATCACATTACACCTTCTTGATAGTGACCCCCACACAAGGGTGTACAGCCAGCAAAGGCCCCAGGGCCCGAGGGGTGGGTCCCAGGAAGTGATGGAGGCTCACGCCCCTCCTGGGCTGACCCACTCTGGCCCTTGACCCTACATTAGCCTACCTCGTCGCAAACTCCTGAATGACACTTCACCAATAGACCCCGAACCCCCCCTCCCCCCTCCCTTCACCTACCTAGGCCATCCCCACCCTCAATGCCCACGCACATCTCCCCCTGCATAACCCCTCATCCAATACCGAGATCCCTCTAGAGGCTAGCAGCTGGCCTGTTAGCCCAAACTATACCCCCCTGCCCCATCAAGCCCCCTCCACATACCACCGGTTATCTCAGATACCCTTCCAGAACTGCTACCCGCATACACCCGCAGGACAGCTAGGACAACCCTCCAGGCCCTCGTATGTATCTTTAGCCCCAACTACCCCGCCGAGCATTACTCGGCTCAGCAGGCCGATCACCTTGAAACTCAGACACCCGCGTCCTGTTGCATGACGGGGAGGGCCGACACCGATGCATGAGAAGGCATATACCGCCCTTCTTCCCCCGGCGCTGGCCTCTCCGAACCAGAACATCCACTCAACTCTAGTATAGAATCAAAAATGATCAAGTAGGATTCTAGGCTCATCAAGAGTGGAAAGAAAGAGAACAAATGTCTCCAAGGAAAAAAACTTACATATATCATGCTGCTGGGAGTAAAGTGCCCATGCCGGAGACCGCAAGCCGACCGGGAACATCATTTTGGGAGCCCTGGGGGTGCAGCAAGGGGCGGCAACCCCAACAGGACAACACCCACGGAGGACGGAAGTGGTACAGGACGTGTATGAAATGGTGGTGGTGAGGATGCCGGAATGACATATCTGGGGTGTAATGTGAATATGAGTGGATAATATGTGTAGGCCAAAGGTGAATTGCAAAAAAAAAAAAAAGAAAAAAACAATGTTAAATAGATGGTAAAGTAAATTGAATAAATTAGATAAATAAAAAAATAAAATAATCAAAATGAAAATATGTATATATAGTGCACATAGAAGGTGCTGTGAGAAGGGTGGTGAGTGAGGTAACTGAAGAGGAAGCATCATACCTATTGAAAAAGTGTGAATCCAGCATTGGGGTGTCCAAACTAGTGGGGAGTGCATTCCCACATGTCCTCCCGTCCGCCGCGCGGGACTGCCCTATATAGGGGCGCCGCCACAAGACGTCCCCTATAGTCACAGCTGCGTGCTATTGGAGAGGGGGAGCCACCGCCCAGGTAGCAAGCGCTGCCCGGCCCATGGCATCAAACACACCTCTCCCAGGATTGCATGCTACGTGGATGATGGCATCGCCATGGAGAGCAGCGCCATGAGACGCCGCACAGCCATCGTGCGGCCGTGTCGTCGAGCGTTACTCGGCTCAGCAGGCCGGTCACCTTGAAACTCAGACACCCGCGTCCTGTTGGATGATGGGGAGGGCCGACACCGATGGATGAGAAGGCATATACTGCCCTTCGTCCCCCGGCATTGGCCTCTCCTCGACAGAACTTTGCGCAGAGGGTTTCTCACATACTCAGCTACCCTAATGTCATAACACAGATCCACAGCATACGCACCAAATGTCAACTCAGACGCAACGGCTTGATCCTTCAATTGCCCGAAAGTTTTCTATGTTGTTCTTATGTATACCGGACATAGCCACTGCTTCCTACTTCATGTCTATTTCACTGTTGTAATTGTAACTCTTTTCTCTCTTTCTTGAAAACATAATAAACTTCTTTTGAAGCAAAAAAAAAAAAAAAAACCTGATGGCGGTATCTGTCTCACAGTATGTGGTTCCCAGCCGCCACTACTTTTCCAGGCGAGCCATGCCTTCCCTGCACAAACAAGTCGGGGACAAGATCAAGTGTGCACTGCGCAACGCCATCTGTGGCAAGGTCCACATAACCACTGATACCTGGACCAGTAAGCACGGGCAGGGACACTATATCTTGGTAACTGCACACTGGGCAAATGTTGTGGCGGGTGGGCCTGAAGCGGCTAGCCATTTGTTGCATGTCCTTCCACCACCGAGGATTGCAGGGCATTTCTCTTTGCCTCCTCCTCCTACTGTGATTCCTCCTCCTCTACCACCTCCTCATCCGCTCAGCGTAACACCTTCACCACCAACTTCAGCACATCCAGGGGGAAACAACAGCAGGCTGTTTTAAAACTGATATGTTTGGGGGATAAACCCCACACTGCGCAGGAGCTGTGGACAGGCATTGAAAAACAGACCGATGAGTGGTTGTTGCCAATGAGCCTCAAGCCTGGCCTTGTGGTGTGCGACAATGGGTGAAATCTCGTAGCCGCTCTGGACCTAGCTGGTTTGACGCACATCCCTTGCCTGGCGCATGTGCTGAATTTGGTGGTGCAGAAATTTCTAAAAAACTACCCGGATATGTCAGAGCTGCTGGAAAAAGTGTGGGCCGTCTGTGCGCACTTTCGGCATTCTCACCCTGTTGCTGCTCGCCTGTCTGCACTGCAGTGGAACTTTGGCCTTCCCGCTCACCGCCTCCTATGTGACGTGCCCACAAGGTGGAACTCCACGTTGCACATGCTGGAGAGACTGTGCAAGCAGCAGCAGGCAATAGTGGGGTTTCAGCTGCAGCACGCAACGGTCAGTCGCTCTGCGGAACAGCACCACTTCACCACCAATGAGTGGGCCTCCATGCAAGACCTGCGCACCAACATGGCCAGTGCCGATTAGTCTGTTCTCAGCGTTACTATCCCACTTCTATGTCTCCTTGAAAAAACACTTCCAGCGATGATGGAAGAGGATGTGGCACAGGAGGATGAGGAGGAGGAGAAGGAAGAGGGATCATTTCCACGGTTATCAGGCCAGTCATTCACAAGTGGCTTGGAGGGTGGGTTCCTGCACCAGCATAGGCCAGGTAAAAAATATTCAAGCAGGGCACAGTTCTGGAGGATGAGGAGGACGAGGGAGATGATGATGAGGAGGAGGAGGAACCGCAGCAGGGTGGCACCCAACGCAGCTCGTGGGCATCACTGGAGCGTGGCTGGGGGGATACGGAGGACACAGACGGTACAACACCTCCCACAGAGGACAGCTTGTCTTTGCCTCTGGGCAGCCTGGCAAACATGAGTGACTACATGCTGCAGTGCCTGCACAACGACAGCCGAGTTGCCCACATTGTAACTTGTGCCGATTACTGGTTGGCCACCCTGCTGGATCCCCTTTACAAGGACAACGTGCCGTCCTTAATTCCCTCACTGGAGCATGAGAGGAAGATGCGCGACTACAAACGCACACTGGTAGACACGTTGCTGAGGGCATTCCCAAATGACACCGGGGGCTCAGTGGAAGCACAAGGCGAAGGCAGAGGAGGAGGAGGAAGAGGCAGCTGTGGCACCGCCAGCACCTTAGAAGGCAGGGTTAGCATGGCCGAAATGTGGCAAAGCTTTGTCAGCAGCCCGCCACAACAAACAGCACCAACAGCTAATAGGCAACGTCTTAGCAGGAGGCAGCATTTCAGCAACATGGTGGAACAGTATGTGTGCACACGCCTACACGTACTGACTGATGGGTCTGCCCCATTCAACTTCTGGGTCTCCAAATTGGGCACATGGCCTGAGCTTGCCCTTTATGCCTTGGAGGTGCTGGCCTGCCCTGCAGCCAGTGTATTGTCTGAACGTGTGTTTAGCACGGCAGGGGGCGTTATCACAGACAAGCACAGCCACCTGTCCACAGCCAACGTGGACAAGCTAACGTTTATTAAAATGAACCAGGCATGGATCCCACAAGACTTGTCTGTACCTTGTGCAGAATAGACATTTAGACCGGCCTCACACAGCCATTGGTATACTTTTTTTTTTGAATATGCCTCAATATTTTGGGGGCTACCCCAATTAGAAAAAAAAACAAACAAACAAAAAACAGTGTTGGCTACCTCCTCCTCCTCCTCCTCCACCACCACCACTTCCACGTACACTGCCACGGTCAAGGCCTAGTCAACCTCTAGGCTCCTACTCCACATCCACCTCCTCCTCCCATTTTTATTTTTTTTATTTGATGTTAAGTTATTTCCCTATCCCCATTTTTTTGTAGGGCACTTGTCCTACTCCCCCATTTTACTTCCTTTTGCAGCCCTCTAGCACTTTCCAGGACTTTTTTACAGCCATTTTTGTGCCGAAAAGTTTGGGTCCCCATTGACTTCAATGGGGTTCGGGGTCTGGGGTCAAGTTCTAGTCAAGTTCGGTACCGAACCCGAAATTTTTCGCGAAGTTTGGCCGAACCAGAACATCCACTCAACTCTAGTATAGAATCAAAAATGATCAAGCAGGATTCTAGGCTCATCAAGAGTGGAAAGAAAGAGAACAAATGTCCCCAAGGAAAAAAACTTACATATATCATGCTGCTGGGAGTAAAGTGCCCATGCCGGAGAACGCAAGCCGACTGGGAACATCTTCTGGGGGCACAGCAAGGGACGGCAACCCCAACAGGACAACACCCACGGCGGACAGAAATGGTACAGCACTTGTATGAAATGGTGGTGGTGAGGATGCCGGAATGACATATCTGGGGTGTAATGTGGATATGAGTGGATAATATGTGTAGGCCAAAGGTGAATTGCAAAAAAAAAAAAAGAAAAAAACAATGTTAAATAGATGGTAAAGTAAATTGAATAAATTAGATAAATAAAAAAATAAAATAATCAAAATGAAAATATGTATATATAGTGCACAAAGAAGGTGCTGTGAGAAGGATGGTGAGTGAGGTGACTGAAGAGGAAGAATCATACCTATTGTAAAAGTGAGAATCCAGCATTGGGGTGTCCAAACTAGTGGGGAGTGCATTCCCACATGTCCGCCCGTCCGCCGTGCGGGACTGCCCTATATAGGGGCGCCGCCACAAGACATCCCCCATAGTCACAGCTGCGTGCTATTGGAGAGGGGGGGCCACTGCCCAGGAAGCAAGCGCTGCCCGGCCCATGACATCAAACACACCTCTCCCAGGATTGCATGCTACGTGGATGATGGCATCGCCATGGAGAGCAGCGCCATGGGACGCCGCACAGCCGTCATGCGGCCGTGTCGTCGATGCGCAGTGTAGGAGCTCCCACCCAATCCCAGTACGCATTGCAGCTCTTGAAATGATGAAACCCAGAGGGATAAGCGGCGTCCCAGCACACGGCACCAGACGGCCAGGCAGAGACACAGATCGCCATGGTCATTGAAGGAGCAATTAATTATATACCATATATATCAATGTATACTGGGTATGAGTTGATGTATAAAAAAAAATAATAGGGGAATCCAAACTGGGTATAAAGTAAAAATTAAGAAATTATATACAAAAATATATGAAATAATGATTATATGAGAAATAAAAAGTATGAAAAATATACATCAATATACATCAAGAATTTTTGACTTTTTACTGTACTTGACATTTACATTTTTATTGGTATGCTCAAAACTTCATTGATGTTGGTCAACAATTTGGCTATGAGCCACATTATGTGAATATGTGGGTGTCTAAGAGAATTATTGCATTATGAACTAGTACAGTGTTATGTATGTTTTTTATATTCTTGTATCACTGTAGGGCATGGTCTCATGTTGATATGTATGTATAATTTGGAAAATAAACAACACTTCTTTCATATTCAAGTATTTTCATTTACCATTGCACGCCTCATTTAAAGTCCCGCCTCCTGTACCCAG
>BLSH010458867.1:251989-266516 GCA_018402905.1 Glandirana rugosa | reverse complement strand
TCAGCCCCTCGACCCGCGCTTAGCGGCATTTATATGCCCCCTGGTGGCCAAAATGCGAATCGCCGTATATTTACGGCGATTCGCGCCCAGCTCCCCGACTGCCGCCGTGAATACACGGCGCGCGGTCGGGAAGCAGTTAAAGTGATACACACATTTTGCAGAACAGTGATATGGGTACTCCGGGCTTATTTATACTTTTTGGACACAGTTTGAAGATGATTTTAGAACAGTTCTATGGCCTCTAATGTTAATTAATACTTTTCAGACCCATTTTGAAGATGATCTCCATTTTTGCATTTTTTATGTTTTTATTTTTTAAAAAATATTTAAAGTTATTTCCCTGTCCCCATTTCTTTGTAGGGCACTTGTCCCACCCTTACCCACATTTTCCTTCCTTTTGCAGACCTCTAGGACCTTCCTGGGCTTTTTTACAGCATTTTTAAGATTTTTCATTAAAATTACCAGAACCCCGGACCCGAACCCGGACTTTTTTTGAAAAGTCCGGGTCCGGGTCCCGGACACCCCAAAGTTCGGTACGGACCCGAACTTTACAGTCCGGGTTCGCTCAACTCCAGTTACTACTAGTAAATTCAAATTCTATAAAATACCTATTGCATATTCAGGTAGCAACTAATTTCACGGTGGATTTGTGGCAGTGACTAGGAAAACAGGCTACTTTGGCAGTGTTGTTTGTGGCTATGGTTATAGTAGGTAATGTAAGCATTCAGATAAGGGACAGATGCATGAAGCTTTGATTTCATCCTGCCCTTATTCATTTATACACACTAAACAATCACTATTATCATGAATATACATATATGGCAAATGGTAAGTAAGTAGCGCTATACAAGCAGAACAACAAAATTAGCAACAGGTAATCAGAACATATACACCCAGTGAAGTGAGGTGCTAGATAAAGTCCATATGTCCTTTCCAAATAAGGTTTGATGTGAATAAATCGCTTGGCACCACACCACGTGAAACACTCAAGTGTATCCTTCGCCCCACGTAGATTTACACTCACCAACTACATATGCCTCACTCTCTCATGCTTGGCATAAAAGCAAGTACTCCCACATATGGATGAATCAGAATCCTCCACAATCCATAGGCATTAGGGAGCACCAGCATCAAAGCTCATCAAACAAATTAAAAGCAAGCAAAAAAGGCTCCACATCGTGTGATAACATTTAAAACCATAGATGTATTCATCACACAGAACCCCCCTTTTGCTAATGCACTTACAGATACTTAAATAAAACAGTCGCTCAGAGCTAGGGAAATACTGGACATCAGATGATAGTGCATCCTTGCAGACACCAGACACCAGACCGTTCCTCACCCGACCAGCAGGGTTAGAGCGTCCCTCCCTCTTGAGCTTGCATCCACATCCTAGGTTGCCATGCAGCTGTATCAGACTCGTTTCGTCACCTGGACTTCCACCTGTGATACAATGCACTGCCGGCAACTGCTGATTAAAAGCCCTCCTCTATGCAAATTTCCAAGAGGCTGGCTAGATAATTTACGGTGTTCCCATGGCGCTGAAACATCAACCGCCCAGTACCTTGACACTTTATTACAAAAAATGGGTTGGGGCTGTTTAAAATAGGTTTAGAGTACCTCCACATAGTAGAATGATTGATCCAACAATTAAATATAGCATAAAATACAATATAAAATAGTTGAACTATTGAAATAAATTTAAAATCAAGGGCATACTTCCTACCCTAATACTGTATATATCACAGATATGTATAATAGATACATTTCTATTCCAGTTTAATTAATACCTCATAATTAATAGTGACTAGGGATGAGCCGAACACTCCCCGGTTTGGTTCGCACCAGAACATGCGAACAGACAAAAAGTTCAGGGCGAACATCCGAACACCATTAAAGTCTATGGGACGCCAACATGAAAAATCAAAAGTGCTCATTTTAAAGGCTTGTATGCAATGTTATTGCCCTAAAAAGTGTATGGGGACCCGGGTCCTGTCCTAGGGGACATGTATCAATGAAAAAAAAAACTTTTTAAATTGATCGTTTTTTCAGGAGCAGTGATTTTAATAATGCTTAAAGTGAAAAAAATGAAAAATTCCCTTAACCAGTTCCCTACCGAGTGACTGTAAAATGACGTCGGCGGGGGAACCTCTGTCGATCTGGGCGGACGTCATATGATGTCCACCGCCTCTCGCCGCTGCTGCGGGCCCTTGGGGGCCCGCAGTGCGGCAATCGCAGATCGATCGTGTCCCTTTGGACACAGCCCCCCCTCGATCGGGGTAAAGAGCCAATAAAATTGGGGGTGCGCAGCGTGGCAGTCGGGGCTGAGGCTTGTTCCTCGGACAAAGCCCAGCTTCGATCAGTGTAAAGAGCCAATAGTCATTTGATGTAAACTAACTGCGGTAACGAGCTGTTACCGCGGTTCTCCCTGTCACACACAGATCGTGTGTGAGAGGGAGATTGCGGTAACAGCTTGTTATCATCTAATGTGTACACCAAGCACACTGATCACCCCCCTAATAAAGAGGACCTGTCACCACCCCATCAAAGTACCTGTCACAGCCCATCAGAGTACCCGCGTACCTGTCACCTGTCCGTCAAAGTACCCAAGAACCTGTCAACTGTCCATCAAAATACCCGAGTACCTGTCACCTGCCCATCAGAATACCTGAATACCTGTCACCTGCCCATCTGAGTACCCGAGTACCTGTCACCAGCCCATTTGAGTACCCGAGTACCTGTCAACATCCCATCAGAGTACCCGAGTACATGTCACCATCCCATCTGAGTACCCGAGTACCTGTCACCAACCAATCAAAGTAACCTGAGTACCTGTCACCATCCCATCAGTGTACCAGAGTACCTGTCACCAGCCCATCTGAGTACCCAAGTACCTGTCACCAGCCCATCAGAGTACCCGAGTACCTGTCTCAGCCCATTAGAGAACCTGAGTACCTGTCACCAGCCCAGCAAAGTACCCGAGTACCTGTCACCTGTCCATTAGAGTAACCGAGTACCTGTCACCAGACCATCAGCATACCCGAGTACCTGTCACCTGCCCATCTGAGTACCCAAGTACCTGTCACCTGCCCAACTGAGTACCCAAGTACCTGTCACCTGCCCACTTGAGTACCCAAATACCTGTCACCAGCGCATCAGAGTACCTGTCACCTGCCCTTCATATTTCCCCGAGTGCCTGTCACCAACCCATCTCGAGTACCTATCTGCAGCCCATCAGAGTACCCAAGTACTTTTTACAGTCCATCAGATTACCCGAGTACCTGTCTCCAGCCCATCAATGTACCCGAGTACTTATCTGCAGCCCATCAGAATACCCGAGTACCTATCTGCAGCCCATGCCTCATAGAATATACCTTGGGTGTTTGCTATCCAAAATGGGGTAATTTTGGGGGTAATTCCACTGTCCTGGTGCTCCAGGGCCTTCAAATTGTGATAGGTATGAATTAAATTTTAGGTGTAATTTATGCTCCTAGAACGCCTGACGGTGCTCCCTGCTTGTTCGGCCTCGGTATGTGGCCAGGGTGTGAAAAAGGCTCACACATGTGGTATTGCCATACTCAGGATGAGTAGCAGAATATATTTTGGGGTTAACTTTTGCTATGTACATGCTATGTGTTGGAAATATCTTATAAATTGACCACTTTGTGTAAAAATAAAAAAATTTTCATTTTCTTTCTACGTTTTTCGAAGACTTGTGAAAAAAATGAACCATTCAAAAGACTCATAATTTGAGTTGATCGAACCTCTGGAAGTCCAGTTTCGGCAGGTTCGGCCGAACTTCGGGACAAAGTCCGGGTTCGGGTCTGGACTTGACCCGAACTTTGACCCGGACCCCGAACCCCATTGAAATCAATGGGGACCTGAACTTTTAGGCACAAAAATGGCTGTAACAAAGTCCTGGAAAGTCCTAGAGGTCTGCAAAAGGAAGGAAAATGGGGGTAAGGGTCGGACAAGTGCCCTACAGAGAAATGGGGATAGGGAAATAACTTAAATAATTTTTAAGCTAAAATCACATAAAAAAATCAAAAATGGATGTGGAGTTGGAGGTTGAGGAGGCGGTGAAAGTGGCGGTGGAGGAGGTAGCCAACTCTGTTTTTTTATTTTTGGAATTTTTTTGATTTTTTTTTAGACCAGCAATGTAGATGTACTTTTTAATTTTGTGCAAGAAACAATAATCTGTCCCTTTAAGCAGTAGGAACCTCTCCCTATAGAACTAGGAGATGATTTTAGATTCTAAAATCATCTCCAAGTTGTACAGGGAAAGCCTCCAGCTGTTGCTTTAAGGGAAAGATTATTGTTCTAAAATCATCTTCAAAGTGTGTGGGAAAAGCCTATTGCAGCTGCATAGAGCCATATTACTGTTCTAAAATCATCTTCACAGTGTGTGGTAAAAGCCAATTGCAGCCGCATAGAGCCATATTACGGTTCTAAAGTCATCTTCAAAGTGTGTGGGAAAAGCCTATTGCAGGCGCATAGAGCCATATTACTGTTCTAAAATCATCTTCAAAGTGTGTGGGAAAAGCCTATCGCAGCCGCATAGATCCATATTACTGCTCTAAAATCATCTTCAAAGTGTGTGGGAAAAGCCTATTGCAGCCGCATAGAGCCATATTACTGTTCTAAAATCATCTTCGCAGTGTGTGGGAAAAGCCTATTGCAGCCGCATAGAGCCATATTACTGTTCTAAAGTCATCTTCAAAGTGTGTGGGAAAAGCCTATTGCAGGCGCATAGAGCCATATTACTGTTCTAAAATCATCTTCAAAGTGTGTGGGAAAAGCCTATTGCAGCCGCATAGAGCCATATTACTGTTCTAAAATCATCTTCACAGTGTGTGAGAAAAGCCTATTGCAGCCGCATTGAGCCATATTACTGTTTCTTTTTTTTTTTAACAATTTGTTTATTAAGTATAGTACAGCTTACAAAGAATATGCATTCACAAATGGTAAGAATAAATGAATGAACAGGACAATAAGGTATCATCACATAGACCATCTTACGTATAGGCAAGACTCAGTCAATCAAATAGAGCATCTAAAAGGAACAGCATTTTATAAGAAAAGAAAGGAAAACATGAAATGGTACAAAATATATCTCTGTATTTCGTCTTGTACTGCCAGACCCTAGGAGTCCCCTCCCATCCCCTCAGGGCACCCCCAAATGGGATCTTGGCGTCTCCCCTGGGGGGGGATGGTCCTCTGGATCCTACCAGTACCAAGGAACAGCCCATCTATTTCCAGCTCGGGGTTACTTTCCACGGTAGCCAAATTTCAAATAGTAAATGATAACGTAGTGAGTCAGTCAGGGATCCCATATCTTTGGTCCCCTAGGACTAGAGGAACAAAGAAGAAAAAACCTGGACCTGTTTGTGTTATTGTACTATTCCAGTATATCAAGTGGTCAATTGTAAGTTTAAGAAGAATACTATGTTCCGATGTAATTGACAGTGATATATATCCATAAGCCAGGTGTCAAGGACCTCTATCCTGTCATGTTGGGTGGAAGTTGCAGCTATAAGTTCATGTAATGTTTGTGAAACGGTCTGAATATTTGAAAAGTATCCAGGGCTTCCACATTTTATGGAATCTGTCTGAGGAGTCCCTGGCCATAGCCACAGATTCCATGTGATACAAGTTCTCAATTTCTTGGATCCATTCTGCAGTCGACGGTGCTCTGGTGGATTTCCAAAGTCTGGGAATCAGTGATTTGGCCGCATTGAGCATGTGTCTAGTCAGTGAGCTTTTGTATCTTCTCACAGGGCTATTCGATATGTGTAGTAAACAGCAGGCTTGGTCTAGTGTGAGCTGCGTTTCAGTTATTTGTGTAATTAGGGTCCGAATCGTCTCCCAAAAAGGAACTATTAGCTCACACTCCCACCAGATATGTAAGAGCGTACCTTCAACTTTCTTACACCTCCAGCAGCGATCAGACGCTGTGGGGTACCACCCGCGTAGTCTGGACGGGGTCATGTACCAGTGTGTAAGCAGCTTGTATGACATTTCTTGGAGTCTGGTACTTATAGAGCATTTGTGTGCAAAGATATTTGCTCTCTGCCATTGCTCTTTGGAGAATCTGACCTGTAGGGCAGTTTCCCACTTTGTTTGGGAGGAAAAAGGACCTGGTGGATCTGTCTCTTGCAACCATGAGTAGGCTAGGGATGTGGTCTTTGTGACCGGAGTACCCGCCAGGCACGTGGCCTCAAAGGGTGTCAGTGGTCTGTAAAGTTTCGCCTTATCTAGGGAGAAAAGGTAACTGTGTATCTGGCGGTATGTCCAGAACGAAAGGGTGTGGTAAGGCTCCAGTTTGTCAGCGAGCACCTCAAACGGGATTATTTTATCGCCTTGTGTACATTGGCAGGCCAATAGAGGGCTCTGCAGGTGGATCTCCAATCCTGGGCAGAACGCCGGGTTAGGCGTAATGGGGGTCAGAGGACCTGGGGTGGAGGATATGGACCTGACTTTGGTTATTTCATGAAATATTTCAAGGGTCGCACCCAATAATGGGATTTGTCTAAGTGACTGTGGCAGTGCCTCCGGGGGCACCCATGGTAGGACATTCAGAGGGGTAGACACCATAGCTTGCTCCAAATTGACCCAGTCCTTATTGTGGCCATGGCAGTGCCAGTCTAGGATTCTAGCGAGATGCGTCGCTTGATGGTAGCGCCTGAAATTGGGAAGATTAATTCCACCATTAGCTTTAGTTTTAGTAAGAGTTTGAAGTTTTATTCTAGGTCTACAATCTGCCCATAGGAACTTATGAATAATAGAATTTAATTCTTTAAAAAAGGAATTAGGTAGTTTTATGGGCAGGGTGTGAAAGTGATACAAGATTTTAGGTAAGACTGTAATTTTCAGTATAGCTGCCCTCCCGAACCAGGAGAAAGGGCGTGGGGACCAGTTTTTCAAGTCTTTTTGTATCGTGGACAGGAGTGGCCTGAAATTAACGTCAAAAATGTTGTCTAGTGAGGGGGTGAGCCGAACTCCTAAGTACTGAAGAGCTGATTGTTTCCAGGTGAAGGAGCAGTTGGCGCGTGTGATCTCCACTGCTGCGGGAGGAAGGTTAATGTTTAGAGCTTCGGATTTACTGTAGTTGATTTTCATATTAGAAATGTAGCCGAATATGTCAAATGCATGTACTAGGTTCGGTATAGAGATGTGTGGTTTCGTTAGAAAGAAAAGCAGGTCATCCGCATAGGCCGCCAATTTGTATGTTTTTCCCTTTATCAGGAAGCCGCTAATGTTTGGGTCATTATTTACGATCCGTATGAAGGGTTCAAGTGTCAAAATAAAAAGGAGTGGGGAAAGGGGACAGCCCTGTCGTGTGCCGTTGTGTATGTTCACCGTTTCCGAAAGAGTTCCATTAATTTTGAGGTTGGCTTTAGGTTCTTGATAAAGGGTGGAAATCCACGTTCTCATGTGGGTCTGCAGACCAACATGAGCACATGTCTCTAGTAGATAATCCCATGAGACCCTGTCGAAGGCCTTCTCCGCATCTGTGGATAGGAGAAGACCTTCAAATTTCCTGCTTTGGGCGCTGTGGATGAGATTCAGGGCTTTGGTGACATTGTCACGCGCTTCTCTCCCTGGCATGAACCCAACTTGTTCTGGACCTATACGTTTTTGCAGATGTTCTCTCAAGCGATTTGCCAAGATCTTTGCCAAAATTTTGGTATCTATGTTGAGTAGCGATATGGGCCTGTAGCTAGCGCAATTGTTTTGGTCTTTACCGGGTTTTAATATCAAGGTAATGTGAGCCAGGTTAAATGAGTCAGGGACGGACTGTGGCTGTCTCAGGCTGTTTAGAGCCTGTAGAAGTGGGTTGTGTAATAGATCAAAGTAGGCCTTGTAATAGTGAGCCGTAAAGCCGTCCAGACCTGGGTTTTTGCCTGGCTTGAAGGCTTTAATCGCTAGGTATAGTTCATCTTTGGTAATGGGGCTCTCTAAAGATTCTGCTTCTTCTGAAGTCAGTGTGGGCAATCCACTTTGCTGCAGGAAATCTTTAATGGCCTGGCATCTACTTGTTGTGACTCCCTTGGGTTTACGTGAGGGTGGCAAGTTGTACAGTTTGGTATAAAATTTCTGAAATGCCTTTGCTATCTGGTCGGTCCTGTGTACAGTGTTGCCTTGCTCGTTCTGTATTGATAAGATGGTATTTGTGTGTGTCAGCGTTTTCAGGGTCCTCGCCAGGAATTTCCCACCTTTGTTGCCATGCTCATAGTAAAATCCCTTTTTTAAGAAAATGGTTTGTTTAGCTTTAAGGTTCAGTAGAGAGTTGAGCTTCTCCCTAGTGTCAGTGAGTTCTTTAGCCACCTGTTCTGCTACTGAACGTTTGTGTTGGGCTTCTAGCATAGCTATTTTCTGAGCAAGTGTCGAGATCATCTTTGTGTGTTCTTTCTTTTTATATGAGCCTAAGCGTATGAATTCTCCCCGCATGACAAATTTGTGTGCCTCCCAAACCGTGAGCGGCGACAATTCATCCGAGGAGTTCAGTTCGAAATATGTCTTAATTGCATTAGATGCTTGCTGGAATGTAGCGGGGTCGGTTAATAGTGCAGGGTTTAATCGCCAATTATAGTTTTTGGGAGGTTGGTCGGTCAGTTTTAAGGTGATAGAGACTGGCGCGTGGTCTGAGAATGATTTTATTCCGATCTCTGCGGAGAGTATCGTGGGCAGATCTCTTTGGGTGATGAAGATATAATCAATGCGTGAGTGTTTTTTATGTACATTGGAATAGAACG
This sequence comes from Glandirana rugosa, assembly GCA_018402905.1. NCBI lineage: Eukaryota > Metazoa > Chordata > Amphibia > Anura > Ranidae > Glandirana > Glandirana rugosa. The sequence goes on along the minus strand of BLSH010458867.1, from coordinate 257,760 downwards.
TGTAGTCCCTTGTAGTGGGATGCGTCAAACGCCACAAATCCATTAAGGTAAGAGATTGTAATTGTTTATTGATTCCTTTTAGAATCTTGTATGTCAGGGTCGATTTACCATTGGAGGTGTCCAATAGCGGATTGATTGGGACATTAAAGTCACCCCCCAGTAGGATGCATCCTTCTGCAAAGCCTTTCAATTCTTCGACGAAGAGGCGCGAAAAGGTCAGATGCCCTGTGTTCGGAAAGTACACGTTGGCTAACGCCACTTTCCTATTTTTCCACAGTCCTTTCAGGAAGAGAAACCTACCTTGAGTATCAACATATTGTTGTTTGAGCTCAAATTCTGCATTTTTGTGGACCAGTATTGACACTCCCTTGTTCTTCTGTAGAGGGCTAGTGGCGTGATACATCGTGGGATAGTATTTGTCATGAAAGGTTGGCATAGCGCCTGTCTTGAAATGTGTTTCTTGTAGCATGACAAAAAAGGGGTTACATTTCTTTAGTTCATTTAAAAGGAGGGTTCTTTTTTCTGGGGTATTTAGTCCCGTAACATTATGGGAAACTAGAGTGGGGTGTTTTCCGAGTGCCGAAAAAGCCATTTAGGCCGTTATATGGGAGCAGTCGTGTCTTGATAAGGCAGGACATGATCGTGTCTTTTCCACAGGCCCTGCTATAAATGTATGTCAACACAGTCGCGTATTTGTCCTTGACGTGTCTTATGTGGCAATGCAGTGTGAACAGAGATATTCGTGCTGGGTTAGCAAAAGTGTAAATATGCTCTCTTTAGCTGAGCGATGGTCTGTAGGTTATACGTGACGAAATGGGTATGGTAGGAGGGAAGGAAGGGTGTTTTGGGGTAAACGTAGGTTACCCCAAAGGGCTGTAAGAGAGCCCAACAAGAGTTCAGCCCAAGGCGGCACTATGTTCGCCTTGTCCACAAAGCCTTGTGGGGGCTGATGGGTATGGTGGTAAAGTATACCCGTGTATGATGTGATTATTAACTGCAATGAGGTGCTACCACTCTGTGGGAGCGTGGGTAGGAGTGGACTAGGTATTGGAAGGCCAGAAGCGGAACGTATCCCGCCATTCAGAGAGTGATGTGTCATTAGAGAGGATTAGCAGTGTGTTCGTAGAAACTTTGGTGGCCCGAGTTCGTGTCTCTGGAGTGCCAACCTGTGAAAATTAAAGTGGTCAGCGTTTGGCATGTGATATGTTTGTCTAGACAAAAAAAAAAAGCAAATAAGTATGAGTGAGTGCTTCCATATGTTTGTCCGGAGTAGGATAAGTCACTGATATCGTAGTATAGCCTGTCGTTCTGGGCTGTCTTTGACTATATTGCTACCCGGACTCACATTATATAACCATAACCATAAAACAGCATCGCAACGTAAGGAAAACAATAACATAAAACCAAAATTAATATGCCCCCGAATATGCATACAGGCTACGCGGTTCAGATTTTCAACTTGTAACATTCTGAGGAAACATAGGTATCTATAACTTGACAGCTATTATTCTAGTCTTCATAAGGTCATGTATAGGGTAGGCCCCAGGAAAGGATAACCCTGTACTAGTGTGCCCAAAGGAGCAGACTATATTGACTTAGTGACATGCCCTAAGCTCTCCCATTCCAGGGTGGTAAGCCCCAATGGGACTGTCTATGTATGGACCTTGGGGTGATGGAACTCGCAGGAGTTCCGCTACAAAAAGTAAATATGTTCCTTTATGGAAACCCTTATGGAAACATACCCCCAGCTACCCCCCCACCCAGGGAACTCTTGTGCCATAGTCATGAGTATTCTAACATCCATAGGCTGCTCATCCAGCAGACAAGCACCCTGTCCTTATGTCTAAAGGGCTCAATGTAAGACTACTAGGTAAAACCGTGGTCTAACGTATTACGTGTAGCCTCTGGATGTCATGTTGTGGCCTTAGTGTCCAGTGCCCAGCCAAAGGAGGGCAGTTTCTAGAATGGTAGTTCTGTCAGATACTGAAGAGCTCCTAGGAAAGGACCCCCACCGAAACCCTAAACTGGATAAAGTCTGTACTGGGCTGGGTATGTCGCTCGCCCCTAATATGGATCCAGAGAGTCTGTGGTGCAGGCCTGTCTGGATGGGCCAAGGAAGGGAGACTGCTCACCCCTCCTCCTCATGTAGATGGAGGGGGCCCCCTGTCATTAGCTGAAGGGTTGGACTGAAGTAGAACCTTAAGATAGGGTCCTATGGCTTTCAATATCATTCTATAGGTCATCAGATAAGAGTATGTATCATATAGACCGGGAGTTGGCCTGCGAGACCCGCCATCGATGTGCGTAGATCGTGTCTCTAGAGGACCATGTGGAAGAATGTCCCATGTGTCCTGTGTCAAAGGCCCTGCCTTCTATGTTGGTGGGCTTAAAAGCTGCAACATTACAGCATGAGTATGTGCCTCTAGTGCGTGTATGTATTGCATGTCTCGCAAATCAACTCCCAGGCCGCAAGGGCGTCAAGACCATGTGCCCTCTATAGTACAGCCATGTAAAGCATACATACATTGGTGGGAGCATATATCCCCCATCTATTGGGGAAGTCCTGACCATGGATGAATTCCATATTGGGTGGGGTGTCTTCCAATCTCTGAGTCCTGCGAGAGAGAAAGAAGATGTTCCCGCGGGCTCGACTTACCCCATCTCGCAGATTCCGGTTAAGTACCAGTAATTAGAGTTAGTGTCAGTAGGGGCATGGTAGCATTAGTCTTGTCCTGAGCTGGAACGAGGGATCCGCTATCACCAAAATAGAGCTGGTTGTGATTAGAGAACGGCACAGGATTGCCTCAGTGGCATGTGTGGCATATGCTGTAGGGGTCCTTCCGGGTGCCGCATAACATTATGCAAGTCTGATTTTCCATGAGCCAAACGTTTTAACAATGAAAAGTTGTACAACTTATCTGAGTCTGATGCAAGGTGCTTGTAATAGTGGGACGTTGACTAACCCCTCAGTGGTCCCGTCTTGCTCTTCTCGTACGGGGTTGTTTCATGGGGCTGGAGCTGTGTTGAAGGTTGTAGGAAGCATTCAGGGCTCTATCTTCGGATGGGGACCTCTGTCTGCGGTAACGTAGCTCCTGTGTTTCCATTGGTTCCAGTCGTTGTCTCGTCGCACGTGGTGGAGGAGATCTGAACTCTGCGTACCACTCTGGGATTTCTGTGAAGGGTATGTCTAGGGTTTCACAAAAGTGGCGGAGAGCTTCTGGCACTTTAAGCAGGGCCGTGCGGCCTTGATGTGTAGCTGACAGGCAAAACGGAAACTTCCACCTGTAGGTTATGCCATTTGAACGGAGAACTTCCAATAAGGGCCGAAGTTCCCTGCGTCTCTGTAAGGTGATGGTTGATAAATCTTGGAACAGACTGACCTCAGAGCCCTGGTATGATAGATGGGTTCTGTTGCGGGCCTTCCTTAATATCTCCTCTTTAAGTTGAAAGTCCACAATGCAGCAGACTATGTCCCTTGGCGGGTCCGAGTCTCTGCCTCTTGGTCTCAGAGCACGATGTATACGCTCCATTTTAATTGGAGTCACTGGAGGCCTGTCAAGGAGGGAGTTGAAGAAGCTGGTGACCGCTGGCCGTATCTGTTCTGTTTCTATAGTCTCCGGAAAGCCCCGCACCCGTAGTTTATGACGTCTGCCACAATTGTCTAAGTCCTCCACGTGGCGGTTCAGATCTCTTAGCTGGAGGGATTGAGTATCTACCATACGTTGCGTACTGCGGATGGCTGTAGAGTTCTGGGTCGTCGTTTTTTCCACCTCCATGACCCTATGTGTGATGGCTTGTAGATCTAACCGAAGGCCTGCAATTGCGGCCGTCATGGCCGCCGTCAGTGTTTCTTTGATGTCAGTGGCTACCGCACGGAGGTCGGTAAGGCTAGGCTGTTGGTATGCCATCAGCGTGACCCCTTCGTCCTGTGAGGCCGAATATGCGGCAGACGACTGTCTCTGAGTCTGCGGTTCGCCGCCATGTTGCTGGGGTCTTTGGGCCAACACCGAATTGTCTACTTGGGACCGAAACATTTCGGGGATAGTCTGGTTCGTATTAGTCGCCAGGTCTCGGGGTGAGCGGGACCTAGGGGTGGATGAACTGCGGGATGAGGTTCCCATAATTCTGTCCCTATTCAGTGGCGATCTCCTGGATAGGCAGAAAACTGATCTCTGATGGCGGGATCTCCCCGTCTAGGCAGCCATCATCTAGCACCTGGGCTTATAATGTAAATCCCCACCACAGTTATTGTCTTGCAGCCTTGAGTGCTTCAGTGGCTAGGTAGGGTGTAGATTATTTTATATGTTACTGAGGGAGCTTGGTTGCTGTGGTTAGCTATGAGGAGGAGCAATATGGCCGCCGTTCACTGTACAGCTCCAACCCCCCTCCGCTTGTTTAGGATTAAAAGAGCCTCCTTTTAGAGCATCAGAGACTGCTAGCTGTGCCCCCTGATGCAGTGTCCGAGTCAGTGATTAGCTGGGTGTAGAATAAACTCTGGAACAGCTGAGGATGTGTGGCCGGCGGGTGTAGCAAGATGGCCGCTACATCCAGGAGTAGGCCGAAGCCGCGGTCTTTCCTGCGGGAGCCCGCGATCGGGTGTTTGTCGGGACGTCCCTGGGGTAAGCCTGGTATGCCTGGGTCTTCAGGAGCCCTCAGGGGGATGCTGTGCTTACTCAGAATGCTCCCCGTGCTGTGGATGACCAGAGGAGAGCCAAGGCAAGTGCCGGGCCTAAGAAAAAATGGCGGCTGCTTTTGATGAGGGGACGCCTTCTCCTCAGTAATCCTGCCTCAGGATAACGGCAGATGAGCCCAAATGTGCTCTGAGTGTGGTGCGGAGCAGAGAGCAGCTGATGGCTACGTGTGTTGGTCTCACCCGTCCCTTGGTAGGTGGGATGCAGCCAGATTGTGTGAATCCGTCTAGGAGCTCTGCTCAGCTGCGTCTCTATCCCTCCACGTCCGGACACGCCCCCCATATTACTGTTTCTAAAATCATCTTCAAAGTGTGTGGGAAAAGCTTATTGCAGGCGCATAGAGCCATATTACTGTTCTAAAATCATCTTCACAGTGTGTGGTAAAAGCTTATTGCAGCCGCATAGAGCCTTATTACTGTTCTAAAGTCATCTTCAAAGTGTGTGGGAAAAGCCTATCGGAGCCGCATAGATCCATATTACTGCTCTAAAATCATCTTCAAAGTGTGTGGGAAAAGCCTATTGCAGCCGCATAGAGCCATATTACTGTTCTAAAATCATCTTCGCAGTGTGTGGGAAAAGTCTATTGCAGCCGCATAGAGCCATATTACTGTTCTAAAGTCATCTTCAAAGTGTGTGGGAAAAGCCTATTGCAGGCGCATAGAGCCATATTACTGTTCTAAAATCATCTTCAAAGTGTGTGGGAAAAGCCTATTGCATCCGCATAGATCCATATTACTGTTCTAAAATCATCTTCAAAGTGTGTGGGAAAAGCCTATTGCAGCCGCATAGAGCCATATTACTGTTCTAAAATCATCTTCACAGTGTGTGGGAAAAGCCTATTGCAGGCGCATAGAGCCATATTACTGTTTCTAAAATAATCTTCAAAGTGTGTGGGAAAAGCCTATTGCAGGCGCATAGAGTCATATTACTGTTCTAAAATCATCTTCAAAGTATGTGGGAAAAGCCTATTGCAGCCGCATAGAGCCATATTACTGTTTTAAAATCATCTTCGCAGTGTGTGGGAAAAGCCTATTGTAGCCGCATAGAGCCATATTACTGTTCTAAAATCATCTTCACAGT
>BLSH010458867.1:219468-231143 GCA_018402905.1 Glandirana rugosa | reverse complement strand
AAATGCTAATCTCTAAATAACTTCAACTGAAATATCATACTATAAGAGGGTTTAAGACATTCCTAAAACACCCGAGAACCTTCCCTTCACGACCCCAACCAGTCGTTATTATATTGTAACAGACGTTTATTTAACTACTGCACACAAACAACAACCTTAAATTTTGTAGGTTGTTAATTTATATGTCCGCTATGAGCTTTTTACTCTTATAGTACGTTTGTAAGTAAATAAAGTCATTACGCCGAATTTTCCACTTTGATTATATACTCTATCTGAGTAATGTACGTTTTCATGAGCTGTAAGCCATAATCATCACAATTATGACAAATCATGGCTTGAACTATCTTGCTTTGCATGTAATGAGTCTATCTCATATATTAGTTTCACCTTTTAAGCCGCATTACTGAAATAAATGAATGTTTGCATGATATTCTCATTTTTCGAGTATCGCCTGTATATTTAATTGTTGGATGTTTTAAATTCCAACAACAAACACACGTCATCAATTTATTTGCAGACAATGTTATATTATTGCTGACCAACCCCAGCACTTCCCTTCCAAGAGCCCACAAAATCCTTACAGAATTTGGGAGAATATCATACTATAAAGTCAACTTCAATAAATCTCTAATCGTAAACATGGGTTTACCTACACGCACCAGAAAGAATCTGGAAGAATCCATGCCATACAAATCGTCAGAAGAGGGCATACAATACCTAGGAATCATCCTGATCCAATCCATCACTTCATTAGCTCCAACTAATATTAAACCACTAATTACCAGAATAGATAACCAACTGAAAGGCATGGCAAAAAAGGAAATCTCTTGGATGGGAAGAGTGGTGGCGTATAAAATCCTCCCACAGATTCTCTACATGTATAGAGCGCTACCTATTCATCTCCCATCGAAATACACACAAGCCTTGACAAGTTCCACGTGGAGATTCATATGGGGGGGAAGAAAGCAAGATGCCCCCGCACGAATCTAATTAAAAACAAGCTAGTGGGAAGAGCAGGGGTTCCAGACCTAAGCGACTACCTATGGGTGATAAGACTAGACCAACCTAAAGCCTGGTTTCAAAAAGATAATATTGAAAGAAATATAGCTTCCATACAAGATCGTGCAATGATGCTATTGACGGACTCCTGGATATAATGGCCATCAAAATCATTTCCACCATGAATCCTTACATTCATACAAGCATGGAGACTTTTTAAAAGCCAAAAATAGTCTGAAACCCAAACAACTGTACACCGACTCCCTATAGAAGCTTTACAAACCAAAATACCCTCTCTCCCTCTAAAACAACTAGCTAATCGTGGTATGAACTATATACATGATTCCTTACAAAACTCCAAACCAAAAACAATCGCACAGCTAATACTGGCATATAACCTTCCAAGGAAGCTACACTTCTCATGTGTAAGAACTTCCAACTTCCTAAAACAACACCCTACACCATCCATTAACACTCCAACAACAGCTTGGCTGTTCTACAACTCAAACAACACAAAGATCAAAGGCATAGCATTGTTTTACAACCTCATTCAAAGAAAAAATACATTTCAAAAACCAAACATATCATTAAGTGGGAAAATGATCTACACTCCAAATTCACAGAAAACCAATGGCTATCAGACCTCAAGAAAATACATAAATCCACACACTGCGTGAACCACTTGGAAACGTCCCTCAAAATCATCAATAAATGGCACTACACTCCCAATAGACTTGCCAAACTATTCCCAAATATGTCAAACACATGTTGGAGAGGCTGCGAACACATAGGCAACCTCATTCATACCTTCTGGGGATGTCCAAATCTCACAAGTTTCTGGAACAAAACATTCCAACTGATTTCCTCCTTGACAGAGATAATAATAACACATCCCAACCCGGAACTAGCTTTATTACACATAGGCATTGAAAAATTCCCCACAAACCACAGACAAGTCGTCACTCATGTAATACTAGCTGCTTGCACCCTAATTTTACAAAACTGGAAATCCGCCACTAGCATCAATATCTCAGATCTAAAAATAATGGTCAACAGCTGCGAAAGGCTATTAGCCATTAACTCCTCCAAGTGTGCAAACTTTGATTCCAATTGGAAAATATGGTCTGACCTTACCGGATCCAACAAACTATAACTTGAGGTCCACTTAATGTCTATCAGTGTCATCCATTCTCTCTAAACATCCATGACACTTGAAAATATTATTACTTGCTGTATATATCTTTACAGTAATCAATCTGTGTATACTGTGCATATATATATATATATATATATATATATGTTCATATTGTTAAACTTCAATAAAAATATTGAAAAAAAAAATTAATTGTTGGATCAATCATTCTACTATGTGGAGGTATTCTAACCTATGTTATATAGTCCCAACCCATTTTTTGTAATACAATTGTATGGGTTTAGTAACATTTAAGTGTCAAGGTACCGGACGGATGATGTTTCAGCGCCATGGGGACATCGGGACTTATCTAGCCAGCCTCTTGGAAATTTGCATAGAGGAGGGCTTTTAATCAGCAGTTGCCGGGCCGTGCAGCATATCACAGATGGAAGTCCAGGTGATGAAACGCGTCTGATACAGCTGCATGGCAATCTAGTATGTGGATGCAAGCTCAGGAGGGAGGGACGTTCTAATCCTGCTGGTCGGGTGAGGAACGGTCCGGTGCCTGGTGTCTGCAAGGATGCATTACCATCTGATGTCCAGTACTTCCCTAGCTCTGAGCGACTGTTTTATTTAAGTGTCTGTAAGTGCATTAGCAAAAGGGGGTTCTGTGTGATGTATACATTTATGGGTTTAAACATTATCACACGACGTGGAGCCTTTTTTGCTTGCTTTTAATGTTCGTTTGATGAGCTTTGATGCTGGTGATTCCTGATGCCCATGGATTGTGGAGAATTCTGATTCATCCAGAAGTGGACTAGCATGAGAGCGTGAGGCATATGTAGTTGGTGAGTGTAAATCTATGTGGGGCGAAGGATTCACTCAAGTGTTTCACGTAGTGTGGTGCCAAGCGATTTATTCACATCAAACCTTATTTGGAAAGGACTTATGGACTTTATCTAGCACCTGACTTCACTGGGTGTATATGTTCTGATTAACTGTTGCTAATTCCAATGTTCTGTTTGTATAGCGCTACTTACTTACCATTTGCCATATATGCATATTCATGGTACTAGTGATTGTTTATTTGTATTTTAATTCAAAGTAGCAGATTTTAGGAGTACGTTTTTTTCTGTGGCGTGGGTTAAGATCTATGGTGAGTCTTCTACCTCCTACATCATTACCAGACACAGCAGTAAAATAAGGGTTAGTGAATAAAAGCATGGTGATCTCTAGAGGAATCAGGTATTCAAAACTTCCATAGGAGTCTTTTGAAGGCTGTGAGTATAAAAGCTTTGTTTTCTGGAGCATGTGTTCTTGATTTTTGTAACCTGACAGGTTTGTTTAATAACTTCCATGCTGTGTTACCCCCTTTCTGCCCTGCCATTTTTTAGATTTTAGCTCTGTCTTGATTTGAATGAAAATTACACAGTGCCAGGGGCATGTAACACTCCTGTCCCATGACAGCTGCTGGTTTCATTCCAGAATCTTGGTTTTGGCTGAGCTGCACTCTTCCTGTCTGGCTGTCTACTTGCAAGGTGATTGATGTAGACACAGCCTCTGGGTGGTGACCAAACCTGTTGTAAGCCTGCCAGGCCTTTAGGAGGTTATTTACTAAAGCCAGAGAGTGACAATTAGGTGCAACTCTGCATAGAAACCAATCAGCTTCCAGGTTTTATTGCCAAAGTTTAATTGAACAAGCTGAAGTTAGAAGCTGATTGGCTAACATGCACAGCTGCACCAGATTCTGAGTGCACCAGTCCTAGCAATTCAACCCCTTAGTGTCATGCTTGTGATTGTGTTTGCAACACGTGCTTCAAGCTCCTTGTTTGCCTGCCTTGTTCCCATGTCTTGACCTTTGCCTTCACTAGATCCCTGCCCTGCCTGCTAGTTTGGATTTCCTTGATATTAACCTCAGATTGGAATTTGGACTACTCTCTGACCTCTGCCTGACTTTTACCATGGATTTGACCCTGACTACTCTCTGGACACAGCCTGCCTTGAACCCTGGCTGCCATTGGACCATATTGCGTTTTTGCTAACCACAAGTAACTATTTGCTGTGCTTAGCTCGCGTCTGCCCCCGCATGGTAGCCAGGCACTATAGAATTGTGTAGAAGACCTGGGAGCAACGGAGTACTGGAAGGTCTACTTGTCTTATGAGAAAAGGGACTGTTATAGGTAAAGAACACAGAGTCAGTTATAGTGCCTGACCACCAATGCAATGTTTAATGCAGTATATTTCAGTGTGTTAGTGCACATTTAATGCAGTATATTTCAGTGCATTACTGCATGTTTAATGCAGTACATTGTGGTGCATTAGTGCACATTTAATGTAGTATATTTCAGTGCATTGGTGCACATTTACCACAGTATATTGCAGTGCATTAGTGCGCATTTAACTGATTGCCGACCACTGTATGACTATAAGTGGCGACAGCATGGCTCTGTCTCGCGAATCGGCTCTTATAGTCATCACTTTAGTGCATGGCCGCTAGGGGGGTGAGCGTGCGCCGCCAGCAGCACGCGCTCGTGCTCGCCACACAATCCCTGAGTGGAGCCGCGGATCGGGCGGACTCAATGTCCGCGAGGACTCGTGATGCCCTGTGAAAGAGCCAGAACGGGAAACCGCTGATGTAAACATGTACTCGGGATCAGTTAGATCTCTGGTGCCCCTGCCAGCCCAGCCCCCTCACAGTTAGAACATGCCTAGGGAACACAGTTAACCCTTCACTGCCCCTTGCAGATTATTCCCTTCATTGCCAATGCCAATTACACAGTAATCAGTGGATATTTAAATTTCTGATTGATGTATAATTGTCATTGGTAGAGTTGATCGAACCCCCGGATGTTCGGGTTCGGTGGGTTCGGCCGAACTTCGGGAAAAAGTCCGGGTTCGGCGCCGAACTCGACCCAAACTTTATCTCAGACCCCGAACCCCATTAAAGTCAATGGAGACCCAAACTTTTCAGCACAAAAATGGCTGTAACAAAGTTCTGGCAAGTGCTAGAGGACTGAAAAAGGAAGTAAAATGGGGGTAAGAGTAGGGCAAGTGCCCTACAAAAAAATGGGGATATGAAAATAAGTTAAAATCAAATAAAAAAAATGGGAAGGGGGGTGGATGTGGAGTAGGAGCCTAGAGGTTGACTAGGCAGTGACCTTGACAGTGTAGGTGGAAGTGGCGGTGGTGGAGGAGTAGGAGGAGGTAGCCAACACTGTTTTTTTTTTTTTTGTTTATAAATGGGGTAGCCCCCAAAATATTGAGGCATATTCAAAAAAACAAGTATACAAATGGCTGTGTGAGTCCGGTCTAAATGTCTATTCTGCACAAGGTACAGACAAGTCTTGTGGGATCCATGCCTGGTTCATTTTAATAAAGGTTAGCTTGTCCACGTTGGCTGAGGACAGCTGGCTCCGCTTGTCTGTGATAACGCCCCCTGCCGTGCTAAACACACGTTCAGACAATACACTGGCTGCAGGGCAGGCCAGCACCTCCAAGGCATAAACGGTAAGCTCAGGCCATGTGGCCAATTTGGAGACCCAGAAGTTGAATGGGGCAGACCCATCAGTCAGTACGTGTAGGCGTGTGCACACATACTCTTCCACCATATTGCTGAAATGCTGCCTCCTGATAAGACATTGTCTATCGGCTGGTGGTGCTGTTTGTTGTGGCGTGCTGCTGACAAAGCTTTGCCACATTTTGGCCATGCTAACCCTGCCTTCTGAGGTGCTGGCGGTGCCACAGCTGCGTTGGCGGCCTCTTCCTTCTCCTCCTCCTCTGCTTTTGCCTTGTGCTTCCACTAAGCCCCGGGTGTCATTTGGGAATGCCCTTAGCAGCGCGTCTACCAGCGTGCGCTAGCAATCGCGCATCTTCCTCTCATGCTCCAGTGAGGGAATTAAGGATGGCACGTTGTCCTTGTAATGGGGATCCAGCAGGGTGGCCTCCCAGTAATTGGCACATGTTACAATGTGGGAAACTCGGCTGTCGTTGCGCAGGCACTGCAGCATGTAGTTGGCCATGTGTGCCAGGCTGCCCAGAGGCAAAGACAAGCTGTCCTCTGTGGGAGATATATCATCTGTGTCCTCCGAATCCCCCCAGCCATGCTCCAGTGATGCCCACGAGCTGCGTTGGGTGCCACCCTGCTGCGGTTCCTCCTCCTCATGATCTTCCTAGTCCTCTACGTCCTCCAGAACTGTGCCCTGGCTTGAATATTTTTGACCTGGCCTATGCTGGTGCAGGTACCCACCCTCTGAGCCACTTGCGAATGACCAGCCTGATAACTGTGGAAATGACCCCTCTTCCGCCTCCTCATCCTCCTGTGCCACATCCTCTTCCATCATGGCCCGAAGTGTTTTTTCAAGGAGACAAAGAAATGGGATAGTAACGCTGAGAACAGCATCATCGGCACTGGCCATGTTGGTGGAGTACTCAAAACACCACAATACATTACACAGGTCTCGCATGGAGGCCCACTCGTTGGTGGTGAAGTGGTGCTGTTCCGCAGAGCGACTGACCCTTGCGTGCTGCAGCTGAAACTCCACTATTGCCTGCTGCTGCTCGCACACTCTCTCCAGCATGTGCAAGGTGGAGTTCCACCTTGTGGGCACGTCGCATATGAGGCGGTAAGCGGGTAGGCCGAAGTTCCGCTGCAGCGCAGACAGGCGAGCAGCAGCAGGGTGAGAACGCGCACAGGCGGCCCACACTTTCTGCAGCAGCTCTGACATATCCGGGTAGTTTTTTAGAAAATTCTGTACCACCAAATTCAGTACATGTGCCAGGCAAGGGATGTGCATCAAACGGGCTAGGCCCAGAGCCGCTACGAGATTTCGCCCATTGTCGCACACCACCAGGCCGGGCCGGGCTTGAGGCTCAACCACTCATAGGTCTGTTGTTCAATGCCCGTCCACAGATCCTGCGCAGTGTGGGGTTTATCACCCAAACATATCAGTTTTAAAACGGCCTGCTGTCGTTTCCCCCTATGTGTGCTGATGTTGGTGGTGAAGGTGTTACGCTGAGCGGATGAGGAGGAGGTCAAGGAGGAGGAAGCGCAGTAGGAGGAGGAGGCAACAGGAGGCAAAGAGAAATGCCCTGCAATCCTCGGTGGTGGAAGGACATGCGCCAAATGGCTAGCCGGCTCAGGCCCACCCGCCACTACATCTGACAAGTGTGCAGTTAGCGAGATATAGCATCCCTGCCAGTGCTTACTGGTCCATGTATCAGTGGTTATGTATACCTTGCCACAGATGGCGTTGCGCAGTGCACACTTGATCTTGTCCCCGACTTGTTTGTGCAGGGAAGGGATGGCTCGCCTGGAAAAGTAGTGGCGGCTGGGAACCATGTACTGTGGGGCAGCCACTGCCATCAGGTTTTTGAAACTGTCCGTGTCCACCAAACGGAATGACAGCATTTCAAAGGCCAGGAATTTTGAAATGCTGGCATTCAGGGCTAGGGATCGCGGGTGGGTAGGGGGGTACTTTCTATTTCTCTCCAGTGTTTGGGAGATGGAGAGCTGTAAGCTTCCATTCGACCATGGTGTGGTAATGCTTGGGGACGGTGGCGGACATGGTGGCATTGCTTTCATATCGTCTGTTTGCTGGGTGGCAGGTGACACTGTCACAGTAGAGGTGTAGGAAGAGGCCGAGGCAGCAGCAGAAGAGGAAGCAGGAGGAGGCCAAGACCTTTATTGGATTTTGAGGTAATTATTCCAATGCAGCTTGATGCCTGATCATGCAGGTTGTGGTCAGATTTATAACATTTATGCCCCGGCTCAGGCTATCATTGCACAGCTTGAAAACCACTGGTGTCTTGTCATCAGCACATTGTCTGAAGAACTGCCACGCGGGGGGAACGCCTTTGAACTGCCTTTGGTTTGCTAGGTCCCTGGGTGCGGTGGGTAGTAGCAGGCAAACTGTCTAGGGGACGCTCGCTCCGCTTTTGCAACCTGCTTCCTCTTTTGCTGTGCTGGTGCCTCTGTGCGACCACCACCTCTTCCTCCAAACTGCACACGTCACTCGCATGACCCTCAGTCCATGTGGGGTCTAGGACCTCATCATCCTCCTCCCCATCATCTTCCACCCACCCTTCACCACTGCTTTCCTTGTTAGTCTGCACACTGAGGAAAGCTGCAGCAGTTGGCACCTGTGTTTCGTCATCATCTAAGACATGCTGCGCTGGTGTTTCCATGTCCTCATCCTGCAACAGAAGTGATTGGGCATCGGTGCACTCAATGTCTTCCACTTCTGGGGCAGCACTATGTGGATGGCCCATGGAAAGCACACCAGGAGAGTCATCAAAAAGCATAAGAGTCTGTTGCATGACTTGGGGCTCAGACTGCTTGGCTAATTTACAAGGGGCTGAGGTGAAAGACAGATGGCCATGGGGTTCAGGTGCCAACTCTGAGCTTTCATCAAGGGACCGGGGGGGGAGACAATGTGAAGGAACTGGAGGCATTGTCAGCCACCCAATCTACTATCGCCTGTACTTGTTTTGGCCTCACCATTCGTTGAGCGGCATTCCGGCCTACCATATACCGGTGAAGGTTCTGTTGGCTACCTGAGGAAGGTGTTTCACTTGTGCGTGTAGCTGGCACACATCGACTGCGTCCTCTCCTTCTAACAGGAGCTTCACCAACACGACCAACACAAGCAGCACCAGCATCACCAGCAGCACCATGACCACATCCCTTATTTGATGCTCTCCTCATTGTGCCCGCAAATGTACTATGTAACCAATAATCTGTCACTTACAGCAACAGCTGGAACCTGGCCCTATATACGTAGGCAATGATTTTTGAACAATAATCTGTCACTTACAGCAACAGCTGGAACCTCTCCCTTTAGAACTAGGAGATGATTTTTGAACAATAATCTGTCACTTACTGCAACATCTGGAACCTGGCCCTATAGGAGTAGGCAATGATTTTTGAACAATAATCTGTCACTTACAGCAACAGCTGGAACCTGGCCCTATAGGAGTAGGCAATGATTTTTGAACAATAATCTGTCAATTACAGCAACAGCTGGAACCTCTCCCTTTAGAACTAGGAGATGATTTTTGAACAATAATCTTTCCCTTACAGTAACAGCTGGAACCTGGCCCTATAGGAGTAGGCAATGATTTTTGAACAATAATCTGTCCCTTACAGCAATAGCTGGAACCTGGCCCTATAGGAGTAGGCAATGATTTTGGAACAATAATCTGTCCTTTACACCAACAGCTGGAACCTGCCTCTATAGGAGTAGGCGATGATTTTTGAACAATAATCTGTCCCTTACAGCTACAGCTGGAACCTGGCCCTATAGGAGTAGGCGATGATTTTTAAACAATAATCTGTCCCTTACAGCAACAGCTGGAACCTGGCCCTATAGGAGTAGGCGATGATTTTTGAACAATAATCTGTCCCTTACAGCAACAGCTGGAACCTGGCCCTATAGGAGTGGGTGATGATTTTAGAACAATATAATCTGTCCCTCTAAGCAGAAGCCTCTACCTAGTGCAGTCAGATTGTTCTGTAATGCAGGGTGAGATCTGCAATCTGTCACTCAAAGCAGCAGTATGAGAAATCTCTAATATGTCCAGAATCAGATCGTTGTGTAATGCAGGGTGAGATCTGCAATCTGTCCCTCAGAGCAGCAGTAGTAGTAATCTCTAATTAGTCCAGAATCAGATAGTCCTGTAATGCAGGATGAGATGTTAAAATATCTGCAATCTGTCCCTCACAACAGCGCCCGCAGCTTCCTCTCCCTACACTAGTCAGAGTCTCAGAAAGCATGTGACTGCAGCACTAAGTGACTCCAGCTTATAAAGAGGCTGGGTCACATGATGCACTGGCCATTCACAGCCATGCCATTAGTAGGCATGGCTGTGATGGCTTCTAAGGGCAAACCAGTGAAACGCTGGTTGATTGGCTGCCCTGCAGCTATTCAACATGGGTGATCAACTACCAGAACCCGAACGTTTTTTGAAATGTCCGGGTTCAGGACCGGGTCCCGGACACCCCAAAGTTTGGTACGGACCCAAAGTTTACAGTTCGGGTTCGCTCAACTCTATTCATTGGTCCCAAAAAAGTGTCAAAAATGTCCCACATGTCCACTGCAATATCACAGTCCCGATAAAAATCGCCGATTACCACCATTACTAGTAAAAAAAAAAATTGTAAAAAACGCCAGAAATTAATTCTCATGGTTTGTAAACGCGGCAACTTTTGCGCAAGCCAATCAATAAACGTCGATTGCGATTTTTTTTTACCACAAATATGAGGAAGAATATAAAACGTCCAAAACCGATGAATAAATTATTTTATATCTATATATATATATATATATTATTATTATTATTTTTTTTTTTTTTTCCCAAATAAAGCTTTATTGGAAAATATTGCAGTTACAGAAAACAGGATAACAAGAGAAACAGCACATGTCACGATATTAAATATTCAGGATACAGTCTCTCATTCACAATACCCAGTAATGTGATGTATTACTGCTAATGAGAAAGTAAGTTGTCTAAACTCGTTGGTGTTGGGACTGATGTAGGGGCTTTAGAGTCTGGGCTTTAGGGTTTGAAGCCTTCGCGTCCAGCGCGAAAGGGTGGAGAGGATATGCTATATTTGCTTCAGGTTTAGTGTAGGGGGTAAGGGGTAAGGGAAGGGGGGGAAGGGATAAGGGTGGGGAATCAAGGAAGTGGTAGATGTATGAAGAGTGTGTTCCGTTACGTTATAGGTGTTGAAGTATTATTGTATATAACAGGGGAATTCCTGCTGAAACATATTATCCATGGCGCGGGGGGAGGTGGGGAGTCGTCGTTGGTGTCTAGATTGGCCAGTATGGTATAGTTATCGAACGAGGTGTGTAATGTATGTGTGATGACTGTGGTTGATTTGAGGGAATGGCGGTTTTAGGTTATGGGACAGTTTAGTGTTTGTTTATAGAAGTCAGAGGTTTGGAAATGTGTCCAACATGCCCATCTTTGTGTGAACGTTCTCGGGGTGTTGTGGGAGATGGCGATAAGTTCTTCCATTTCTGCTATTTTGTCGATTTGCCTGAACCAATCCGCCAGAGACGGAGGTTTAGTGGTTCCCCAGAGTCTAGGTATACAAAGCTTGGCAGCGTTGATCATGGCCATAGCCAGGGATTTGTGGTATGATGTGTCTGCGTGAGGTTGATGGTGCAAAAGGAATTGTTCAGGTGTGAACTCTAATGGATATGTGGAGATGGACCGTGTCTGGTCATGGACCTGTTTCCAGAAGGGGTTAATGTTGGGGCAGTCCAAGGAAAACGTGGTAGTTGGAGTGCGTCTGTGTAGTATGGTGTTTAGGGACCGATACCGGTACTAGTTGCGACGGTTCGAAACATATGGATCTGAGACCCCTTGGTGATTTGGAGGCAGAGACCGCCTAACCAAGTCCGTTTAGCTGTTTTATCGTCTTTACCTTCTTGAATAGCGGTAGAGGGTGTTGTGGGGCTCTTGCAAGTGTGTTTCTACCCGTACAACCTGTGTAAAGGTTTGGAGACTGAAGATATTTGTTTGTGATTTGACAGGGTAT
>BLSH010458867.1:195399-219458 GCA_018402905.1 Glandirana rugosa | reverse complement strand
TGTATCATGTAAACGCCCGTGTTACTCCTCTCGTAGTTTATTCCCTACACCAGTACCACGACGACCACTACGACCACGACGAACACAACCAGCACAACCACTTCGAGGACAATCTTCCTCTCCTGCATCAGCTACACACGGTCGATGTGCGTGTTCGTCCTCTCCTTCTAACAGGAGCTTCACCAACACGACCAACACAAGCAGCACCAGCATCACCAGCAGCACCATGACCACATCCCTTATTTGATGCTCTCCTCATTGTGCCCGCAAATGTACTATGTAACCAATAATCTGTCACTTACAGCAACAGCTGGAACCTGGCCCTATATACGTAGGCAATGATTTTTGAACAATAATCTGTCACTTACAGCAACAGCTGGAACCTCTCCCTTTAGAACTAGGAGATGATTTTTGAACAATAATCTGTAACTTACTGCAACATCTGGAACCTGGCCCTATAGGAGTAGGCAATGATTTTTGAACAATAATCTGTCACTTACAGCAACAGCTGGAACCTGACCCTATAGGAGTAGGCAATGATTTTTGAACAATAATCTGTCCCTTACAGCAACAGCTGGAACCTGGCCCGATAGGAGTAGGCAATGATTTTTGAACAATAATCTGTCACTTACAGCAACAGCTGGGACCTCTCCCTTTAGAACTAGCAGGTGATTTTTGAACAATAATTTGTCACTTACAGCAACAGCTGGAACCTTTCCCTATAGGAGTAGGCAATGATTTTTGAACAATAATCTGTCACTTACAGCAACAGCTGGAACCTGGCCCTATAGGAGTAGGCAATGATTTTTGAACAATAATCTGTCACTTACAGCAACAGCTGGAACCTCTCCCTTTAGAACTAGGAGATGATTTTTGAACAATAATCTGCCACTTACAGCAACAGCTGGAACCTCTCCCTTTAGAACTAGGAGAGGATTTTTCAACAATAATCTGTCCCTTACAGCAACAGCTGGAACCTGGCCCTATAGGAGTAGGCAATGATTTTTGAACAATAATCTGTCACTTACAGCAACAGCTGGAACCCCTCCCTTTAGAACTAGGAGATGATTTTTGAACAATAATCTTTCCCTTACAGTAACAGCTGGAACCTGGCCCTAGAGGAGTAGGCAATGTTTTTTGAACAATAATCTGTCCCTTACAGCAACAGCTGGAACCTGGCCCTATAGGAGTAGGCAATGATTTTGGAACAATAATCTGTCCTTTACAGCAACAGCTGGAACCTGCCTCTATAGGAGTAGGCGATGATTTTTGAACAATAATCTGTCACTTACAGCAACAGCTGGAACCTTGCCCTATAGGAGTAGGCAATGATTTTTGAACAATAATCTGTCTCTTACAGCAACAGCTGGAACCTGGCCCTATAGGAGTAGGCGATGATTTTTGACACATTATCTGTCCCTCTAAGCAACAGCTGGAACCTGACCCTATAGAACTAGGAGATGATTTTAGAACAATATAATCTGTCCCTCTAAGCAGAAGCCTTTACCTAGTGCAGTCAGATTGTTCTGTAATGCAGGGTGAGATCTGCAATCTGTCACTCAAAGCAGCAGTTTGAGAAATCTTTAATATGTCCAGAATCAGGTCTTTGTGTAATGCAGGGTGAGATCTGCAACCTATCCCTCAGAGCAGCAGTAGTAGTAATCTCTAATTAGTCCAGAATCAGATCGTCCTGTAATGCAGGATGAGATGTTAAAATATCTGCAATCTGGGGGTGTGGCTGGCGCGCAAGGCGGATGGTGGTGTGAGAGGCTCGCTCCGGTGCCTGTGAGACCCAAAGTGACGATTCCCAGCGACGAGGCATAAGATCCATCAAGACCTGTTCCTGTCCGATACCCAGGAGATCTCTGCTACAGCCCCGCCATGTCCAGAAAAAGGCAGGGAGACAGCAAACCCAAGAAACTGACGGCATATTTTCTAAGGCCGGAAGGCAATCAAAATGGCGCCGATGAACGAAGCCGCGCGGCACAGTGGAACCACTACTCGGATCTTCCTGACGAGGAAGAAGCTGGAGACGGCACTGAGCCTCAGCATGCTTCTCTCCCTCCTAGCCCTCCATGCTCCAGCCCTGCCAAGACTCGGATGAGGCTGGATGCTGAAGACTCATCCCAGGGGGTAAGTGACTCGCCTACAGCACTACATCAGATCAAAGCCCACACTTCCCCCATCGCGGCCTTCCCCACCACAGACCAGCCAGTGCTAGACACCCAAATGAAGGAGATGTTAATGACTCTCCACCGCTCTCTACATGAGGAGATCAACTACATGTCCCACAAATTTACTAAGGAATTGAATTCTCTAGGCGATAGAGTGGATCAGGTGGAACGGGCAGTTACAGACATTTCATCTACTGTGAACGCCATGATAGACCAGCAGGAGGAGGGGGAGGAAGACAAGCTTTGGATGAGATCAAAACTGGCTGACCTAGAGGACCGCTCCCGCAGACAGAACATCAAGCTAAGAGGGGTCCCAGAATCAGTAGCACAGCAAGATCTCACTAAGTTCACAGAAGACCTGTTTTTAACATTGGTCTCTGGCCTAACGCCCATACAATTAACAATAGATCGCATTCACAGGCTGCCGAAGCCCTCCTTCTTGTCAGCAGACATACCTAGGGATATCCTGATGCGGGTCCATTTTTACACTACAAAAGAGCAGGTGCTAAGAAAACGGCAACATACAGCTGTTCGCAGACCTGTCCAAATATACACTTGATCAAAGGAAACAGCTCAATAACATCACCAAGACCCTAAGGAATAACAATATTCCATACAAATGGAAACACCCGTCAAAAATCCTCATAGAGCATAACGGAACCTCACACCTTGTCTCATCATTAGAGGAAGGCCTCTCCCTTTTGAAAAGATGGGGCATTATCCCTGTGATCCCCCCACAACAAGAACCCGGTCCTAAACCCCAACGCATGCACCAACAGTGGGGCACCACCAAAACAGGAAACAGAGGCAGAAGCCTAAACTGGAGTGATTAGCAGCCGTGAGCTACAAGAGTCTCGGGGCGCAGCTCTCACCCCTCCCTCCCTCCTCAGTGAGAGAACTGTTTCCCCCCGTCACTATAGACGCAGCATATTGTTTCCCAGCTGCGAAGATATGTTTACTGTTCAAGAGTTATACTTACAGCTCTGTTTGTTTCTCTTTTTTACCCCTCTCTCATCCCCTACATGCTCCCTACATGCTCCCTCCAAATGCATGGGAAGAACCTGTTCTGCAGCTGGTGACCACACAAACCAAGCAATGCCTCAGCCTCGTACCAAGATGGACAAGAAAATCAACTTGACCAACATCAGCCCATGTTCTCTGGACCACGTGAGTAAACCTAGCATACACGTTAACTTACACTATGGCGATTAACTTTCTCTCTATAAACGTAAAAGGCCTCCATCACCCCACCAAGCGAGGTTCCCTATGGAGACTGGCCAAGCAGAATAACAGCGACATAGTTTGCGCCCAAGAGACACACCTCATCGCAAAAGACACTAATTTGTGCCAAAACATACATTTCCCTCATATATACTGGTCCTCAGACCAAACCTCCAAAAAACGAGGAGTTATGATCGCAATAAGCAGGAAGGTCAGATTCAATTACCTGAACCACATAACGGACTCTAGAGGCAGATACATTGTACTGCAAGGGACTATAAACTCAGCCATGTATACGATAGTTTGCATTTATGCGCCAAACACGCACCAAATCAGATTCCTAAATAATCTGATGAAGAAGATAATTAACCTCAAAAGAGGTTCCCTGATTCTTTGTGGGGACTTTAACATTGTACCTGACCAAGCTATGGACTCTTCCAATTCCACCTCAAGAAAAAAATCACCTATGCTAGATTTTATGAAATATCAGGGTTTGCACGATGTATGGAGATGCCTGCATACAACTGAGAGAGATTATACATTCCATTCCCCCCCACACAACTCTTATTCAAGAATAGACTATTTCCTAGTAGACAAATGGTCCCTCCAAAAAATCCCCACGGCAGATATAGGTACAATTACATGGTCAGACCACGCCCCTGTGAAAATCCAACTTCTAACAAACTCCAATCGAAATTCAACCAGGCTGTGGAGGGCAAACCCATACATCGTGCAAACTTCACCCTATTCTGACCACATTAGAAACCAATTGGAGGAATACTTCCACTTAAATGAAGGTTCAGTATCATCATCAGCTACACTGTGGCTGCCGCATAAGGCCCATATTAGAGGCATCATGCTCCAACAAAACAGTAGAGCCAAAAGGAGGAGGACGCAGCGTCTAGACGAAATAACAAAAGATATCTCCCAACTAGATAACCAAAACAAGCTAGCTCCTTCCCCAGACCTGAACTCACAACTCCTTGCCAAACGCCAAGAATTAAGGAACCTATTACTAGAAGCCCATGAAAACTCATATCGTAAATTAAAAGCCACCATGTATGCAACATCGAATAAGGCAGGGAAAACCATGGCAAATAAAATCAGAGGCCAAAGGACCAAAAATTTAATCCCTCACTTGTTCCATCCCAGCTCCCAACAAAAACTAGTCAACCCACAAGAAATAGCCAACGCATTTAGCGATTATTACAGTTCCCTATATAACATCAAACTGGACCCCAATACCCCCCAGCCTGACCAAGGAAAAATAAGCAAATTCCTAGATAAAGTTAACCTACCCACTCTATCAATTTCCAAACTGGAAGAACTAAATTCCCCATTTACTGTCAAAGAACTAGAGCAAGCAATAAATAACATAACCCCTAACAAAGCCCAAGGCCCAGACGGCCTACCTGGAGACTATTATAAAAAGTATTCCACCATACTAAGCCCCTATCTTTGTAAAGTATTCAACGACGCTGCCTCCTCCTCTAGTTTTCCCCCTGAAATGTTATCAGCTGTGATCATTGCACTCCCGAAACCAGGGAAAACTCCGGATACCCCCCAGAATTTTAGGCCAATTTCATTCTTAAATTCGGACATTAAGCTATTTGCCAAATTATTAGCTAACAGAATAGCCAAATTCCTACCAAACCTGATTAACATGGACCAAACAGGCTTCGTTAAAGGCAGACAGTCTACGGACACTACCAGAAGACTGATAAACCTAATCCACGAAGCAAACGCCACAAGAACGCCTTCTCTACTCCTCTCCCTGGATGCAGAGAAGGCGTTCGACCGAGTCCATTGGGGGTACATGAAGGAAGTTTTGACTAGATTTGGCTTCAAAGAGAAAATCCTGGCTAGTATTATGGCTCTCTATACTTCTCCGTCAGCAAAGGTTTTCATAGATGAAATGCTATCCCAACCCTTTTCCATCACGAACGGTACACGCCAGGGTTGCCCCCTCTCCCCATTAATATTCAACCTTTCCATAGAACCACTAGCGGAATTAATTAGAGACTCAAAAAATATCTCTGGTATCCGAATTGGCAAGTACAAACATAAAATTAGTCTATTCGCAGATGATATCATCCTCATACTTTCCAACCCCTACTCCTCACTATCCGAAACCCAAAAAATTCTACAAGAATTTGGAGAAGTCTTCTACTATAAAGCTAACTCTTCCAAATCCTTCATGCTCGAACTAGGCCTGGATGCTAGCTCCAGAAACCTAATAAGCTCACACTTCCCCTTCCAATGGGCAGAAAAAGGATTAAACTATCTTGGCATAGTACTAACCAAAAGACCCGCAGACCTCTTTAAAGAAAATTTCATCCCCTACAAAGAAAAACTCAACCAATCACTGACAAATTTAAGTAAGCATGAATTCTCATGGTCAGGTAGACTGGCTGGTTTCAAAATGACAACTTTACAGCAAATTCTGTACCTATTTCGATCCATCCCCATCCCAATCCCCAAGTACTACTTGAAACAGCTACAAACTTCAATCAATAACTTCGTTTGGGCGGGGAAAAAACCCAGAGTGGCATTCCATAAACTCACTAAACATAGACTAGCTGGAGGCTCGGGACTGGTAGACATATCAGACTATTATTGGGCAGCTATATTATCCCAAGCCAAAGAATGGTTTCTTCCTAATCCTACCACGAGATGGGGCGAAATTGAGGCCCACAACACCCCCAACCATCACTTAAAAAATTGGCTATGCAGTCGTTTACCATCGGTCAAAACACACAGGTCAACCTCACTTCCAACTGTAGCTACAATTAACGCATGGCTTAAAATCACAAGCCACAGGTGGGAAAACACTCAGACGTCAGATATCAACCTTAACATTAGCGCTCTAAAAGAAGTAACCCCTTCACTGTCCCTTCCCCAAACACGAGACCATGGCCTCACAAGCATACCAGACCTATTCCTTGCAGATAACATCAAACCTTACCAACTCCTCAAAGACGAACTGAAACTACAAGGGAACTCACACTTTACTTACCTACAAATTGCCAATAGTCTTAAAACTAACCCACAATTAAGAGCTAGGATCCCAACCAAAATACTAAATTACCTCACACAAGTCCAAACGGCATCAAGTGGAATCTCCCTAATGTACAACACCTTGCAAGAAAAACGACAATTCGAACACTCACTATCCTTCATTCTTTGGGCCCAAGACCTAAACACCCACATTCTAACAGCAAATTGGCTAAATGCCTTCAAATATACTTATTCAGCCACTAGTTGTGTTGCTCTATGGGAAACAACACAAAATATATTTCAAAGGAGATACCTGACTCCAATCAAGCTTGCAAAGTTTGACAAAAACTCCCCAATATGCTGGAGATTATGCGGTTCAAGCGGCTCCCTCATTCACATTTTATGGGACTGCCCCAAACTGAAGAAATTCTGGGAGGAAACTTTCACCTTAATCACACAAATCTCTAAAACTAGGGTCCCACCCTCCCCAGATCTAGCCTTATTAAATTTGAATATTGATATCATTCCTCCAAAATACAGATTAATAATATCACATCTCCTAATGGTAGCTAGACACTCAATCACCAGCATATGGAAAAAACAGGAACCTCCTCAATGTAATTCTATCATCTCACAAATGCAAACGCATTACCATTACGAGAAAATTATAGCATCTGTCAATTCTCATAGCTCCAAAACAGAAAACAAATGGGCTCTTTGGTACAACTGGGCCAACGAGAAGAATCTCCATTAAGCTTGCGCACACCACGAACGCATGCAAGTCCATCGCACTTCCCAACTCCCCTCCCCCCCCACCCCTTGTTACATATCCCCTACTCTACCCCTACCCTTGCATCGACACACACGAACCTACGGGTCATAATTAACCCTCAATCCCAAATCTTGCTGATGGATAGTGTTTAGATCTGGTCTAAGAAAACTCTCATAGGCGGATCCTCTCCCCTGGGTGACAGCATGGTCCCATTGGGGCACCTAGGGGAGAAGAGTCGCCACCAGGGTACTTGAGAGCATACCAGATAGTGGGGTATTGAGCGTATACTACTCCTCCCCACATTACTGTACTTATTCATTATTAAGTGTACTCAATAATTATGCATAACCTCTCTGATCCTCATGTGTGTCTGTATCAAGTATTATCCCTGTACTGCTTCCACTTCTTTGGTTAGATACCAACCCGATCTGAGTTTAGACCCTTGTTATCTTCATGCTCCTATGTTATGTCTGTATTCCTATGTTATGTCTGTATTCTTTCGAGCCAGGGGATCTGTTTTGTATCCTCTTTTACAATTTCCAATAAAAATGATTTAAATTAAAAAAATATCTGCAATCTGTCCCTCACAACAGCGCCGGCAGCTTCCTCTCCCTACACTAGTCAGAGTCTCAGAAAGCATGTGACTGCAGCACTAAGTGACTCCAGCTTATAAAGAGGCTGGGTCACATGATGCACTGGCCATTCACAGCCATGCCATTAGTAGGCATGGCTGTGATGGCTTCTAAGGGCAAACCAGTGAAACGCTTGTTGATTGGCTGCCCTGCAGCTATTCAACATGCGTGATCAACTACCAGAACCTGAACGTTTTTTGAAATGTCCGGGTTCAGGACCGGGTCCCAGACACCCCAAAGTTCGGTACGGACCCAAAGTTTACAGTTTGGGTTTGGTCAACTCTATTCATTGGCCCCAAAAAAGTGTCAAAAATGTCCCACATGTCCACTGCAATATCACAGTCCCGATAAAAATCGCAGATTACCGCCATTACTAGTAAAAAAAAAAATTGTAAAAAACGCCAGAAATTAATTCTCATGGTTTGTAAACGCGGCAACTTTTGCGCAAGCCAATCAATAAACGCTGATTGCGATTTTTTTTTACCACAAATATGAGGAAGAATATAAAACGTCCAAAACCGATGAATAAATTTGTTTTTTATATATATATACATATATATATATATATATATATATTTTTTTTTTTTGGATTTGTATTTTTTTGCAAAAAATTGTTGCTCTTTTTTTGTTTATAGTCGTGATCAGAAATGATGCAGGGTTGATCAAATACCACCTAAGAAAGCTCTATTTGTGGGAAAAAACGGACACCATTTTTGTTTGGCTACAACGTCGCACGACTGCGCAATTGTCAGTTAAAACAACGCAGTGCCAAATCACAAAAAGTGCTCTGGTCCTAACATGGGAAATCCTTACAGTCCTTAAGTGGTTAATACAGTATATTTCAGTGCATTGGTGCATGTTACCACAATTTAGTTTCAATAGTTTTTATTAAAGTTTAAGCATAACAAGGAGATACATACAAGTGCAGCCACAATTTCTCCATTGTTATAACAACATTACATTGATACTTCAATATGAACTACTTATTGGAGCTGGAATATAGGTATTTCGCCGCGTTTCAGAGTCCAAGATAGTTTAGTGAACTCGGGTACAAAAAAAGAAAATAGAAAATTAAGGGTACTCCAAGTAGGGTAAGGGGAAGGGGGAGAATGGGACAGAATAAAATCTACTACTACAGTACTACTGATTCAAAACAACATTGATGCTTGTTACACGTGTCAAGAATATGGTGTACAAGTGGAAGTATTTATCATATTAATTCCAGTGGTTTGGGTTTTGAGACCAAACCTTCCATGTGTTGTCAAATTTGGAAATTGAAGTGAATCTGAAAGCAAACCATTTTTCCATTTCATATTGAAAATTGAGATCTGAGATCATGTTAAAAAGTGAGGGGGTTTTGTTTGACTTCCAACATCTGATGATGTTGATCCTTGCAGCATATAATAAATGTATTATGACTATTCTAGTATTTATGGGAAATTGTTCTAGTCCTAAATGTAGTAAGGCTAATTTGGGGTCTGGTTGTGTTGTGAGCCCTACTATTTCTAAAATTAGTGTAAATATTTTGTTCCAAAAGGGTTTTATGGACTTGCATGGCCATAAGATGTGCATCAGGGTTCCTGTCTCCCCGCAGGATCTCCAGCATAGTGGGGAGTGGGTCGGATATATTTTTGAAAGTTTTTTTGGTGTCAAGTACCATTTGTGTATAATTTTTAAGTATGCTTCCCAGTGATTTACACAACAAGAGGCTTTATAGGAGAGTGTGAAGGCTTTCTTCCAGTCTGATTCTGATATTTTTTGTTCTAAATTTGTTTCCCATTTGGACATTGATGATGTTGTGAACCTAGTTGACATTTGATTGATATGTAGATAAAAGTGAGAAATGCCTTTGCGTGGGTATTCATTTGCTGAGAGGAATTGGAGTAAGGGTACTGGCAGGTTGGATACTGGGGGAAGTTTATGGTCTAGTATACATTGGCGTATCCGTAGGTATGTGAAGTATGTGGAGAGGTGGAGATTAAATTTTGCTTGGAGATATGTGGCTAATTTATCCTGTCGGTATAGGTCCTTTAGATAGGAAATGCCTTTAGTCTTCCATGGGTTTAGGGGAAGTGGTTCAGTTAGCCCTTGTAGTAAGTCAATAGGGATTTGGATGGATTTCTTAGTTGTTGTTGCGTTTAATAGGACATTTTGTCCAGGCCTCGAGGGAGGCTGCAATGCAGGGATGTTGTGTTGGTTTAGTTTTTAAGTTTAGGGAGTGTAAGACCAGCATGTTTTGGAGGGAGAGGGGTTTAGTTATTATGGTTTCCATCTGGGACCAGGTTTTCTCTTTGGAGGGGTGCCACCAATAAAAGATTTGGTCTAAGAGTGTTGCTTGGTGGTAATTCTTTATGAGTGGCAGGTTTGCCCCTCCCTCAGTAGTTGATCGATATAACAGGTGTGTAGCACACCTTGGTTTTTTGGACGCCCAGATGTATTGGTTTACTAGTCCCTGTATTTTTTGGAGGAAAATTTGCGTGGTTGGGATTGGGAGTGTCCTGAAAATATATAGTATTTTTGGGAGTATAAACATTTTTATTACAGCTATTCGGCCTAGTCTGGAAAGACCTGCAGACCTATAGGAGAGTAAGTCTTTGGGGGTACTTTGAAGTAGAGGAATGTAATTAAGAGCATGAATTTGTTTAATATTAGGGGTTAATTTGATACCCAAGTATGGGATAGAATGGTTGGTCCATGTAAAGGGGAATTTTTTGGAGATGGTTCTTTGGGTCTGAACAGGTATATATAAATTTAGTATCAGGGATTTGTGTTCATTCAGTTTGTAGTATGATGCATTAGCATATTGGTTTAAAGTTGCTTTTATGGCGGGGAGGGATTGTGTAGGGTTTGTGATCATTAATATAATATCGTCTGCGAATAAACTTACTTTGTGTTCGGTGTCTCCGAAAGGGATACCCGAAATCAGTGTGTTTTCTCTAATTTTGGTGGCCAAGGGTTCTATGAGAAGGGCAAAAATGATAGGAGAAAGGGGGCATCCTTGCCTTGTACCATTTGTGATGTCAAAAGGTTTTGAAAGTGTTCCGTCTACCAGTACTCTAGCAGAAGGGGAAGAGTAAAGGGATAGTATGGCTGTCTGTAGCCAGCCTATTATTCCAAATTTTTCCAAGGTTGACCTCAGGAATCCCCAGTGTATGCGGTCAAACGCCTTCTCTGCGTCCAAAGAGAGGAGTAGAGAAGGCGTTCATTTTAATTCTACATTGTGTATGAGGGAAAGAATCCTTCTGGTAGCATCAGGTGCTTGGCGGCCGGGGATAAACCCCACTTGGTCCGGGTGGACCAGGGAGGGAACTACTGTTACTAGTCGTTGCGCATAGATTTTGACGTCAGTATTGATTAAGGAAATTCGTCTGTAGTTTTGGACTTGTTCCGAATCTTTTCCAGGTTTGGGTATGGTTGTTATTGTTGATAATAACATTTCTTTAGGAAAGGCTCCAGAGGTCGCGACATAATTGAACAGGTCTGTAAGGTATGGAGAGAGAGCAGTGGCAAAGCGCTCCTGGTGTTTTGTTTGGGGGTAAGGTTTTTATTACTTGTTCTATTTCTACTGGCGAGATGAGTATAGAGATAGTTTCTAGTTGATTTGTAGATAGGGAGGGAAGATTAAGTGATTGTAGGAAAGTCTGAATTGAATCAGGAGTAGGCTGAGGCGTGGAAGTGTCATCTTTTAAGTTGTATAAGGATTGATAGTATTCGCTAAAAGCATTCGCTATCTCTAGGGGGTTGTGTATAGGGGATTTTTTACTTGGGTGAATCATTTTTGTTATTGCGGTTTTGAGGAGTTGTTGTTTCACAAATTTGGCAAGTTTAGCTCCCGCTCTGTTGCCTAGAGAGTAGAAATTTGCTTTCATTATTTTGAGTTGCGTAGCATACTCATGTGAGAGAAGGGAGCGTAATTTGTTCCTTTCTTTAAGAAGGGATGTGCTTAGGGATGCGGAGGGGGATGATTTATTAATTTCTTCTTTGCTTTTAATAGATTCTAGGACTGCCTCAATCTGTCGCAACCTCTGTTTCCTCTCTATACATTGTAATTTGATGCATATGCCTCTCATAAAGGCCTTATATGTTGCCCATAATGTTGTTATGGGTACATCTGGAGAAGAGTTGGTCTCAAAAAATAGAGTTTGGGCATCTTCGATTGTCTTGCAGTGTTATTGAGTAGATTAAGGTCCAGTCTCCATAATCTGGATGGTATATTTTTTAAAGAAGAGCCAATTTCTATGGATACTGGTGCGTGGTCTGACCACGTGATTGTGCCAATGGTGGAAGTCATTATCTGTTGTAGGGTGTATTTGTCCATGAGGAAGAAATCAATCCTTGAATAAGATAGGTGGAATGGGGAAAAGTATGTATAATCTTTTTCCACTCCATGTTGGCATCTCCATACATCATGTAAGCCAGTTGAGTGTATGGTTGGATTAAGAGTCTGGTGCATAGGTTTCCTTTTTGTTGTAGTGTCCATGTCTTCGTTATTGATAATGTTGAAATCTCCACCTATAATCAGGCGACCTTTTTTGAGATGTTCTATTTTGGTGAAAAGTTTTTTAAAGAATCGAATTTGTCTGGAGTTTGGGCCATAGATGTTGACTAGAGTATATTGTGTTCGGTTTATCTCGCAGACGAGTATATGGTAACGTCCCTGTGGGTCTGTAGTTTCTGAGAGGATGGTGAATCGTGGATTGCTGTCAATACTCCATTGGTTTTCTTAGAATTGGTGGACATAAAGATTTTGGAATAATGTTTTATTTGGAATTGAGGTGTTTTGGAGGTCATGAAATGCGTCTCTTGTATGAAGAGAACATCTGCCTTAAGTTGTCGTGCTTCTTTGTATAATAGAGAGCGTTTTTGTGGGGAGTTAGGACCCCTCACATTCATGGATGAAATTTTAAGAGCCATATAGAAGGGGTAGCGAAGAGTTGGGTAGTCGATTAGGCATATATAGAGCTGTGTTCCTAGATCTCAGTTGAATCTTCGAAAAGAGCAATCTTGGTGCAGTTCTTTTGAACAGATGATGTCGGTGGACATACTTTGATTTGCTTTTGTTTTGATTTGGGTGTTTAATGAGTTTACTTTCCAGGGTTTTCCATTGTGGAGTTGTGTTAGTAGCGTGCTTGTACAGGTAAATTACCGAGTATAGTAGTACTTGGAACAGAACACTGTATAACGAAAAAAACAAAGGTAAAAAAGACCTGCTAGAAAGGCAGGTACAACTGGTAGTCAACTGAACTACTGCCATCTGGGGGAAAGGGGTTGACCATATCAATATTATATCAATATGGTGAAAAGTCAAACTGGGTATGTTAATCAACACAAAAGCCGATGTACTCCAGCCAAAGGTAGAGAGTTGAGCCTTTGAGTTGATATAGGTGTGTATCAATGCCTCCCTTATGACGTCTGTGTTTCTTCTGTATCCATCCGGTGAGAAGAGTCTAGAGCCCGCGGGCCGGTGTCATCTGGTAGGATGTGCCAATCTTTAAGTAAAATCCAGGCCTTCTTCCAGAGATCTGATGGTATATGATCTGCCTTGCCTTTTGATTGTTAATTTCGCCGGGAAACCCCATTGGTATCCAATGTTGTGGTTACGGAGTGCTTTGGTGATGGTAACCAGTTTTTTCCTATTCAGTAGAGTGGTTTAGGATAGGTCTGCATATAGCTTTATGCCCGCATGTGTCGTTGGAGGTGGTGGAGAGCATTTTGCTGCCATCATTATTTTTTCTTTTGTTTGGTAACAATGAATTCTGGCCAAAACATCTCGGGGTACAGAAGCTGGAAGAAAAGTTGGCTTAGGTATTCTGTGTGCTCTGTCTATGGTCATTTCCGTGTCGGTGAGCGTGGGAATATAATGCTTCATCAATTGCTGGATATGGATTATAAGGGAGTCCGGGGTCACCGACTCAGGGATTCCGCGGAACTTAATATTCTTCCGTCTGGAACGGTCTTCCATATCCGCTATTTTGAGTTGGAGTTGTTGGATTATGGCTTCGTGGTGCGAATGAGCGTCTATGATGTTGTTGTGGGCGTGAAACAGTTCACTCACTTTTGTTTCAGTGTAAGTCGTTGGTCCTGTTCTTGTAGTGCCTTGGATAGAGGGGTCACTGTAGCCACCATGTCTGAGTGTAAAGCTTGTTTTAAGGATAGAAGCATGTTCTTTATAGCAAGTTCAGATGCAGGTTGATCTGATGCTGGGAATGCTTCAATAGCAGATTGGGTGGCCTGGTGGTCGGTGGAGTTTCCTGTTGTTGCGGGGACGTTGCCTATTCGGGGCCTGGATTTAAGAGGGCTTCTTGAGGAGGGAGATAGAGGTGGAGATAGCTCACCGGGGTCGCCTTAGTAGAGACGGCTGCCGCGGCCATCTTGGTTAGACGTGGAGCTCCGGGTAGAAATCCATGAGTTTTTGAAGCTTGTACGGCGATTTCCGTCTTCTGGGCATACTGCCCTGAGGGAGAAGAGATTGTTCCAGGATTGTGGTCGTATTAGAGGCTCAGATGTCGGTTTAATGCCGCTGTTTTGGCTGGGGGACAAGAGGAGCTTCAGAGGAGTACAACCATCTGCTCCGCCGGCTAGCCACGCCCCTCTTACCACAATTTATTGCAGTGCGTTACTACATTTAACACAGTATATTACAGCGTGTAGGTGCATGTTCAAAGCAGTATATTTTAGTGCAGTATATTTTAGTGCAGTATATTTCAGTGTGTTAATGCACATTTACCACAGTATATTGCAGTGTGTCAGTGCAGTTTTGCTGCAGCATATTGTAGTGTATCAGTGGAGTGTGTCTGTGTAGTGAGTACTCAAGTTAAAGTGCACCAAACACCAGTTTCCATTGAAGTGCATCCATGTACACATTTCCACATTATGTCTGGAAGGCCAACAAGGAGAGGCAGACATTCCTATGGCACTGTGAGGGAACCAGCAGTGTATGTATCCACAGGCAAAAGTGGACGTGGTCCGTTATCAAGCAGGGTATCATTTCCTCTGTTTAGTGATGTTGCCCATGCTATCCAGCCACAGCATGAAGAGGAGATGGTGGACTGGCTTACTAAACCATCCTCACCCTCCCTCACCCAAGCAGAAACTAGTGCACAGTCCACTGCAGCTGCCAAAGTGACTTATTCTGCCTCCTTGTCCACAGCTACTCCGGTCAAAGTCTTAGCATCAGGCATGGAGGAGTCAGCTGAGTTATTTGAGCACAGCGTCAGCCACTTGCTCCTTGATGATGCACAGCCATTACTTTATTAAGATGTTGGTTCTGAGATTAAGGAAGGTATGAGCATGAGCCTACAGAAAGGGGAGAACACTGGTAAACAAAAAAATGGCAGGTAAATTCCCCCAGCTGCATCATATTGCCAAGTTGTCTCAAGTGAGAATGAGAATAGAAGGGATGATGATGATGAGATCTCTGATGTGACTTGGGTGCTGAATAGAGCAGAGGAGGAAAGAAGGGTTAGGCACAACCCCAAAGAGGCAGCCATCATGGAAGATTAGAGAGCAGCCACCCTATCCCACCAGATTGTGGAGTGGTTACCTTCCAGCCCACTTCCTAAGCTCAGGTGTCTGGGCCTTTTTTAGCACATGTGCAGCCGATCGCACTGTTGCAATTTGCAAACTATGTCCCAAGCACATGAAGCATGACAAAAACCACCAGCCATTTGGGTACCACATGCTTGACAAGGCATTTAACCTCCTACCACTCAGCCTGTTGGCAAGAGTCCCTGAAAGCCACACAAAAGGGATGCAATTTTGCTCCTCCTCACTTCTCACCTTTCTGGTCTACCCCCCGTTATACCTCATGACTAGGGATGGGGCGAATGGACCCCTGTTTGGTTCACACCAGAACTTCCAAACACCACGAAAGTTCGGACTCAAATAACGAATCCCATTAATGTCAATGGGACCCAAACTTCGGAAATCAAAAGTGCCAATTTGAAGGCTTATATGCAAGTAATTGTGCATACAATGGTTATAGGGGTCTGTGTCCTCCACTGGGGGATGTGTATCAATGAAAAAAAAGTTTTTGAAAAACTTCATTCTTAAATGAGCAGTGATTTTTTAAAGTGAAAGTATAAAAATGAAAAATTCCTTCCAATATAGTGCCTGGGGGGTCCTTTAGTCTACCTGTAATGTGGCAGATCTGTACCATGTCTAGAATCTGCTGCAGCAATAATCACATTTATAAAGCCAAAAAAAGACATTTTCCCTGCAAGCTGCCTTTATTTTGCTCAGCAACAGCTGGGGAGCCAGTGTGTAGGATGAGGCCATGATGCATTGCACTGGGAACAAGATTAAGGATTCTTTGGATAAATTCTGGTGTCACTTTGACGTTGGATAGAAGTAATGGTGTGGAAAAATTGGGCTTTGGATGTTGGTGGTGCCTTCACACCATAACCCTATAGAGGTGCTGTTCATGAAGGCAAGAATTGGCCTTTCTGTAAAAAAATTGCAATCATAAGAACCTGTCAAACAGGTGCAGAAAAATTGGCCTTTGGGTGTCAGTTGCACCTTTCCACCATAACCCCATAGAGGTGCTCTTGATGAAGGCCAAAAAAATTGCAATGGTATGCACCTGTCAAACAGGGGCTAAAAATGGTCTTTGGGTGTTAATTGTGCCCATTAAACCTATACCAAAAACATTGTTCCAGATGAAATTAGTGAACACCCTCAAAGCTAGGCAGCCTCAAAGAAGGAGGGAATTGGAGTGGGAGCTACTGTGCTAGTGTGTTGAAATAGGTAAAAAAACATTGACGTATGGTGAATGGAGGCAGCTCCTCAAAAAAGATTAGGTCCTGGTAACCTAATGATGACTGTAGATAGGAGAGGAGGGTAAGAGGGCGCCAGCCTGGCCTCAAAGTCCTGCAGAGATACAACATCCCAAAAAAACTCAATCACTGACATTGGCATCAGAGGCTTCATAGATGGTAATCCATGACTGATTCATCTTTATGAAAGTCAAACGGTCCACGGAGTCTGTGGACAGACGCGCTCTATGATCAGTCATGAAACCTCCTGCAGCACTGAAAGCCTATTCTGAAAGTAACCTGGATGCAGGGCAGCCCAACAACTCAATAGCATACTGGGCATGTTCTGGCCAGTGGTCTATTCTCATGACCAAGTAAGCCAGTAGATCGTCAGCTGGAAAGCTGCACTCTCTGCAGGGACAGGATGAGTTCCGAGACCTTCCCCTTATAACGGTGGTGAAGGAGGGTTGCCAGCCAATAATGGTCCTTTTCCTTTATGCCACATATTCTTGGGTCCTTTCGCAGACTTTGAAGCATGAGGTTGCCCATGCGCTTCAAATTTGCAGAGGCTTGAGAAGCAGACTCCTCGGGTCACTCAGGGTGACAGCATCTCAAACTTCCTCCTCCCAGCCACGTACTACTCCCAAGGGTCCTGGGGTTGGAAAGACATTGCTTACAGATTGACGCATGTCTTCGAAGCCTCTGGAAAGTGCCAGAATCCTCCTCCTCATCCTCCTCCCCTCTCTCCTCCTGTGTGTTCTGTGACATAGGAATGATGGTGTCTGGATAAAGTGGGCCTTGAGAGTAAAGGATGTCCTCCTCTTCCTACTGCTGCTCTGCCTCCAGTGCCCTGTCTAATGCCACGCAGAGTCTGCTCCAGCAGGAACACAACAGGGATTGAGTCACTGATGCATGCTCTGTCATTGCTCACCATCCTTGTGGCCTCCTCAAATGGGGACAGTACAGTGCATGCATCCTTAATGATCAGCTGCGTGGGGAAAAAAAGTTGAGGTGGCCTGAGCCTGTCATCGTGCCGTACTTGCACAGGTACTCGTTGACGGCAACCCACCATATGCTGAGCATCTATCTGGAGAAGTTGCGACCATCCATCCGGATAAAAAGTTTTCTTCAGTGCACCTTGGATTCCTCAGATGGATGACACCGCTTCCAGCACATTTTGAAGCCAGCCACCTGATCCCCATTTAACACTAGGATTCGATTTGGATGACTACTGATGACCGTCCGTGGATTCACCATCTGACCATTCGCGCATAGCCTTTGGGCTTCTGGTAAGCGTATATCCACACTTTTATTGGGATACATCATTCTCTCCTGCTGGCTTATATACCTCCACAGGATTCACAAGTTTTCTGAACTTCATAATATTTATATGGAGCAATGAAGTCTGTTATATGCATATAGTACCACCGGAGTCCCCTCAGTGGACTCATCATTTATTTATATTCTTGTGTTTTTAAGCATCATTTATTTATATCTCTCAGATTCATATCTCTTACATTCTCTGTGTTTTTAAGCATTTTTTATTCATACTTCTCAGATTGGGCGCTGCAAATTATTTTATAGACTTGTTTTCAACAATTGGATCAGTTGTTTCTTGCGAGCTGCCTCTATTTGATACATAGTGTTTTCAGGACATCTATATTTCATATTTTTCATTTTCTTTATGTAAACTACCTATTGGTGAGCGCGGGCTTTCTCTTATTCTATTTTTGGTATCTTTGATCACCTAGCCCAGCGAACACTTACTCCCTTAAAAGTTTATACAATATGGATGTATTTGATTATAGGGCCTCGAGAACTCTTAATACAGACGGGGTTTTCGTGGCCACCAACACTGACACTGAAATAGGCGGTCTCTTTATGAGATTACGCAATTTAATGACTACAGAAATTCATCTATTGTGGGACATTGCATTTCTTGAGCAATACATTAGTGAAAACATGGTCCCACGCAGTTTACGTTGGGAAATCCAACCCCAACAAGGTGAAGTTGATCTCGAGGCCTGGTATAAATATTACAATGAGGCTGGTCTAAAATCTCTAGGATTTATTAATTCTAGGAAACATGCCAAACTTAGTTTAATTGACCTAGAGATCAAGGAAATTAAGGACAAACTTTTGCCGTTTAAAAACTCAGTAGAATATTCAAACTGTTCCTCTGACCTTAGGTCACACCTAGAAAAGGAGGAGCTAGAACAGAAATCTAAGAAGCAGAGAAAATACTCTAGGGACTTAGAAGATTACCGCACCTCTAATGTTTTCAAATGGCAAAAGAACACAACCTCAGGGGGTGCGGTAGCACCTGGAGCCGATACGGTCATCCAATCAAGACCTACTGGCAGAGATGCTCCAAAACCCCCCACACATAATACGGAATATAGGGGTAGATTGTCTTACAAACCACCCCCTACTGGGAGAAGAGATAACCGTAATGATTATCATTCCCCCGCTCCACGTCAGCGCCCTAACAACAACTTTAATAGGGGTGCGGGTGGCCCCAAAAGAGGCTACAGCTCACAATCTCAACGAAATTACAACAATTACCAACATCATTATGATCAGGGGTACACTCAACCCAGATCCCACATGGCAGCATATAATTACAGAACACACTACCAACCCCCGCCTACTCCATATCGTCCTATAGAAACCTCCAATAGATATACACCTCTGTATGAGGATGACCGGCACTTTTCGTATCAGGATGAGCGATACGACATGGACCGATCCCCTTTTCGGTACAATAACAACTACGTCCCTCCCCCTCCTCCACGGGATTTTCCATTGGTCAACCCCCCAAAGAAAAGAAGTCTAGACACAAAAGAGGGACCAGAGGAGGGAGGAAGCACCAGAGAGGGCAAAAGAGTACGAACTTAGCCCCCTCTGCTGGTATCTTTAATCTAAGTAACCAGACGCTCTCCCAGGACGAAACGAATGTGCTCAATAGAGGTCTCAAGTTTGCTCTGCCTAAACAGCTGGACAAATTTAACACCTTTATAGATGTACAAAAATTCATAAGGAAAATTAATATCCAGAGATACCTCATCAGCAATCCCATCAGGTCCACCTTATGCAATGATCCCGTTGTTCATTCAGGGCTTAGGAATCCTTCCACGTTCAATCCTCCAGGCCCCATTGCTCCATCCATAAAAGTATTTAAGGAGTTGGTTTTACAGGACCTAGATAAATTATCCGTAAAAAAATGTCATATTCCCATGTCTTTGAAAAAAGGTGTTAAAAGTATCTGCGAGAATAAAGATCTAATTATTAGACCGGCGGATAAAGGAGGGGGCATTGTCGTTTTGGATAAGGCCGACTACATGTCAGAAATGAATAATATTCTGAGTGACACCGACACATATCAGCCCTTAGCTTCCAATCCAACCAACAAGTATAAGGCAGAACTTACCAAAATTATCAATAAAGGTTATCGCAACGGTATACTAAATGAAAAAGAGAAACAATTCTTGATCCCCATGTGCCCTAGAATCCCTACCATCTACTATTTGCCAAAGATCCATAAAAATATTGAACATCCACCAGGCCGTCCTATTGTCAGCGGCATTGATTTGATAACTTCCAGGATTGGACAATATATCGATCATTATTTACAACCCCATGTTATTAAAATGCCTTCTTATCTGAGAGACACGAAGGACACCATACGTAAACTTGAGGATGTACAATTACAGACGGGGGATATTATTGCCACAGCGGACGTTTCGTCCCTTTACACCATTATATCCCATGACCTGGGTTTGGAAGCAGTGACCCATTTTCTCAGAGGAGACACCTCCTTACAAGACCAACAGAGGAATTTTATTATTAATCTGGTCATTTATGCCACCAAACACAACTATTTTTGGCATAATAACGGTTTTTACTCACAAAATAAGGGGGTGGCCATGGGGGCTAAATTTGCCCCTAGTTTGGCCAACCTTTTCATGGCCAAATGGGAGGAGGATGTTGTCTACGCTATGGATAGACCGGAACTCATTTTCTGGGCCAGATACATCGACGACATCCTCCTCCTTTGGCGTGGAAATCAGGAGTCTCTCGATTCTTTTTTTACCACACTTAATGACAACGATAGAGGCATAATTTTGACCCCTGAGAGCAGTTATACGCATATACATTTTTTGGATTTAGATATTAACATCAGTCAAGGCTTTTTTTCCACCAAGACATTTTTTAAACCCACTGATAGGAATGGGTTTATTCCAACAGACAGTTGCCACCACAAACCATGGCTCAAATCTATACCCAAAAGCCAATTCATAAGACTAAGACGGAATTGCTCAGATGAGGCTCAATTCAGAGAACAAGCCTTGATTTTAAAAAACAGATTTTTGGAAAAGGGTTACTCACATCAGGACCTTGACCAAGAGATACAAGCAACCACAAACATTGAAAGATCTGAACTACTAAGAGACAAACAGAGAGTAGTGAA
Organism: Glandirana rugosa; assembly: GCA_018402905.1. Classification (NCBI taxonomy): domain Eukaryota; kingdom Metazoa; phylum Chordata; class Amphibia; order Anura; family Ranidae; genus Glandirana; species Glandirana rugosa. The sequence goes on along the minus strand of BLSH010458867.1, from coordinate 198,438 downwards.
ACATGACACTAAATGGTCTTTTCTAACTGGATATAGTATACAGCACAAACAGATTAAACAAGTCATTTTCAAGCACTGGGACGTTTTACGTAATGATCAAGTACTTGGTCCCTTACTACCAAACAAACCGCGAGTTACTTACAGGGGCGTACCCTCACTCAGGCACAGGATCGCACCTAATGTGATAGACCCTCCCCATAAACCATCTTTTTTTCAAGATCTCAAGGGGTACTTTAAGTGCCAAAGGTGCCGGGTATGCAGACTTAACAAATGTAAAAACAGGAGAATTCCCACCTTTATGTCCACTGTCACTGGTCAAAGCTTTGAGATTAAATCATTTAGTACATGTGAGACTAAAAACGTGGTATACTTGTTGACCTGTCCCTGTAACAGGCAATAAGTGGGTAGGACCACTAGGACTTTCAGTGTCCGGGTCAATGAGCACATCACCAATATAATAAAAGGAAAAACAAACCATAGTGTCCCTAAGCATTATTTACGTTGCCATGACCGTAATCCGGAGGGCACCCTGTTTCAGATCATTGACAGATATGTTCCTCCTTGGAGAGGGGGGTGGCTGAAAAGGGGTGTATCACAACTTGAAACCTCCTGGATTTATTCACTTAAAAGCTACTTTCCCCATGGAATGAATGTAGACTGGGACATCAACTCTTTTATAAGTAAAGCCTGAATATCGTGGTGATCTATGAATTTTAAAAAATTAGTCTTTTAATAGCCCAGTCTAACATTACGGTTGGTTAATTTTTAATACTCTGGGTATATATATTGTGGATTGCGTTTTTCATTGAATTGTATCAAAGGTCAATTTTAGTGACAGGTTCTCATTTAGACATATTTATTATTACTCTCGATTGCCGAGGCAATTTTAATATTTGGTCCAATAATTTTTATTATATTTCATTTAATATTCATGTTCCTTGACCTACGCTTTTTATATATATGGGTCTTTCCTCTGATTTACAATTCATATAAATTTTATGCTTAATATTATGATACATGACCCTTTTTGATATTGCTTGACTTACGTTTCTTTTAAATATGGGTCGTTTATCTGATTCACATTTCATATAATTTTTAAGCATATCATTGAGATACATGACCCTTTTAGATATCGGTTAGAATTATGATGTTTACTTAATATTTTATTTATTTAAATATTTTGTCTGTGACTCTATTGTACCATGCCATTTTCTGATCTTATCCCCTTTTAAAAAAACGGGTCAATTTTTGCAGAACATTTGGCGCGCTCCTTTTTTTGGCTTATATGCAATACACATATCCACATATTAAAAGTGCGACCATCCAATATTTAGTCGCACATTTCACACTTTTATATAGTTATTTTTTTCAACCTAATATAACCTTTTCATGTACATCGTGGTTTAAGCATTTTTACATCCACATTTTATATCCATGTTTTATGTACGATTTCCATATTCTATACCAAGGGATTTACTCATTTATTGGGGCACATATGCACTTTCCTATAAGTACACGCATTCTTTGCTGACACTTTGCCTTTTTTCCGCGGCATTGACGCCGTGACATATATGCACCTTCTATTCAGGCAGATACATTCTCTGCTGACACCTTGTTAGTCTTTCCTTAAACATACACACCCTCTGCTGACACCTCAGTCAAGGAAAGGGGTGTGATGAACATCACCTACTTAGCATAAGAGACTGCTCTTTCCGGAGGGCGGAGGTATATATTCACATCCGGGTCTTGGTTAATAAAGAGACAGTCATTACCTTATTATTAATATGTGTACACAAATCTTTTCATTATATTACTATTAATAATATAAGCACTCTTTCCGATTGGTACATATTTATCCACTCTTTCTGGGCATTGTTGCCCTTGAATCATTTTTGTTTTCCAATTTGTTTTATTGCAAAATATACCAATATATTGTTTTATACATTCCAGATTGTTATAATTATACATCAGTTACATATCTGGTTGTCTTCGTTATTCTCGCAATTATGCAACCTCTTTTAAAGCTATCATAAGAGGTTTGAAATTGTTCATCCATGATACATGGAGCCACTTCCGCGGGATGTTGTCTTCACAAGTGTGTTCTACTTCCGGGTTTTCAATTTTTCTATATATTATAAACATTTATTTTTACACCTCCTTTTCACAATTTCTGTTGGGTTTTACTTGGTTACACATGATCCCATCATTCTGCACACATTATCTCTATTTAATTTTGTATTTATAATCTATTTATATGCACTTAGTCAAACATGTGCAGTTACTGAAATGAGGCCTGGAACTCACGCCGTTTGGGCGCCATTTTAACTAAGCAAAAACTGACATCTGGTTTTTTTTTTGCCCCGCAAGGGGGCGTGTTCTTGTTCATTTTCTATTTTATTATAAATATGGGTCGTGACAGGAGGGGGTTATACCCCAGATGACGGCTTTCGGAGCCGAAACGCGTCGGGTTTCCTGACCCCTTCTGTCACATTTGTTTGAGAGCTCTGTATTATCCATTTTATTGTGAGTATAATATATTCTTTTTGCGCAATAAATACTTTATCAAACGGTATTACACTATTGCGTTCCTTTTTTTATCCTACACCTCTGTGTGCAACCCACCATATGCTGAGCATCTATCTGGAGAAGTTGCGACCATCCATCCGGATAAAAAGTTTTCTTCAGTGCACCTTGGATTCCTCAGATGGATGACACCGCTTCCAGCACATTTTGAAGCCAGCCACCTGATCCCCATTTAACACTAGGATTCGATTTGGATGACTACTGATGACCGTCCGTGGATTCACCATCTGACCATTCGCGCATAGCCTTTGGGCTTCTGGTAAGCGTATATCCACACTTTTATTGGGATACATCATTCTCTCCTGCTGGCTTATATACCTCCACAGGATTCACAAGTTTTCTGAACTTCATAATATTTATATGGAGCAATGAAGTCTGTTATATGCATATAGTACCACCGGAGTCCCCTCAGTGGACTTATCATTTATTTATATTAACGCGTTTTTCTTATATAAT
>BLSH010458867.1:170225-184157 GCA_018402905.1 Glandirana rugosa | reverse complement strand
CGCCGACCCCTTCTTACAGAGCCTGTGGTAGTGGTAGTCGTGTCCTCGAGGTGTCCCGACACATGAAAGAGGAGACGAGAAGAGGGACATGTGATTGACGACGTGGAGGTCGGTACTCAGACAGTTTGACTAATTCAAACACCTACTGTGGTGGGAGTAGCCCGAGTAGAGTCTGCCACTACTCAGTCGGATGTCCTCCCTCCACCTGGCCGACCACAGGACCACGTCACGGTTGTTGGACCTCGAGTTACGGGTCTTCTGTCACCTCTACTAGCACCTGAAGTCTTTTCAGTGTCGGGGGGACGGGGGGGAGCGGGACTGTCTGGATGGGCAGTGGTGGCACCTGAGGAAGGCGAAGGAGCCCTGGTGGTAGTGGGTCCTGGAGTTCACCCTCGGCATTGAGCTCCAGGTTGTTGGCACTGCACCAGGACACCAGCCGGTCCACCTCCCTCCTGTAGGCTGACTCATCACCGTCTGAGATGAGCCCGATGAGGGTGGTGTCATCCACAAACTTAATCAGTTTGACAGACTCATGGCTGGAGGTGCAGCAGTTAGTGTACAGGGAGAAGAGCAGAGGAGAAAGTACACAGCCCTGTGGAGCTCCTGTGCTGATGGTGATGGTGTCCGAGACATTCTTCCCCAGCCGCACGCACTGCCTCCGGTCCGACAGGAAGTCAGTGATCCACCTGCAGGTGGAGTCAGGCACATTGAGCTGGGAGAGCTTGTCCTGGAGCAAAGCAGGGAGGATGGTGTTGAAGGCAGAGCTGAAGTCCACAAACAGGATCCTGGTGTAGGTTCCCGGGGGGGCCAGATGCTGGAGGATGAAGTGGAGGGCCAGGTTGATGGCGTCGTCTACAGATCTGTTGGCTCTGTAGGCGAACTGCAGGGGGTCTAGGAGGGGGGAGGTGATGGACTTGAGGTAGGACAAAACCAGCCGCTCAAATGACTTCATGACTACAGACGTCAGCGCCACCGGCCTGTAGTCATTAAGTCCAGTGATCCGGGGCTTCTTGGGGACAGGAACGATGATGGAGGACTTGAAGAACGCTGGGACCTGGCAAGACTCCAGAGAGGTGTTAAAAATGTCTGTGAAGACAGGTGTCAGCTCATCAGCACAGTGTCTCAGTGTGGCAGGAGACACGCCGTCTGGCCCGGTTGCTTTGCAGGTCTTTTGTCTTTTAAATTGCCTCCACACATCCTGTTCTGAGACTGAAAGGGCAGTGGGGGGGGAGTGGGTGTCCAGGTTGGGATGGGCTGGAGTGTCCTCTGTGGTGGTAGGGGTGGGGGAGGGGTGTGAAGTGTTAAAGCGAGCATAATGTGTGTTAAGTTGCTCAGCCAGTTTCCGGTCATCAGCAGCGCGGGGGGCTCTCGGCTTGTAATTGGTAATGAGCTGGAGTCCCCTCCACACAGAAGCAGGGTCGTTGCCAGCAAACTGATGCTCCAGGTGTGCATTATAATGAGACTTAGCTCTTAACACCTCCCTGCTAAATCCATACTTCGCCTGTCTGTAGCCGTCTTGATCCCCACTCCTGTGGGCTGCTTCCTTTTGCAGCCTTAGCTGCCTCAGTTTGGGTGTGAACCAGGGTTTGTCATTATTATAGTTTTTTATAATTATTATTATTATTTATTATTAATAATAATAACAATAAAAACTATAATAATTGTTATAAACTATTAAATTATAGGTAGGTATTGGAATTTCCTTTCAAATTTGGCTGCTAGTGAACGTAATTAATTATTATTCCATTATTTTAGTTTATTATTATTATTATTATTTATTAATAATAATAAAAAATAATAATAATAATAAAAACTATAATAATAGTTATAAACTATTAAATTAGTTAGGTAATGGCATTTCCTTTCAAATTTGTCTGCCTGTTACTGAACAAATTTTTCCGAATCAACGATATTAACGAATACAACGAGCCGAATTCAAATTTTTCAGAACTCCCAAATTACCGATAATAATGAATACCGCATCTATACGAATGGAACTGAGTTAGAATGTTTCCAAATTCACAAATTACTGATTGTAATGAATACCGCATCTATACGAATGGAACAAACTGAATTTGAATGTTTCCGAATTGTGCCTGCATGGACCATCTCAGTCACCACTTGGCCCCCTGTGAGGACTGAAGTTGCCCGTTTGCAGCAAAACTAATGCCCCTGGACTGCATCAGAGAAATTCAGCTAACCTTGAGTGTGCCCTTTCCTTTTGGATCAGCTAATCATAAACTGTTTCCTTCCCATACTGGGTTATGGATATGCTGTGACACCTAGAGGCCATACACTGAGGGAATATGTTATTTTGTAACCTTCATACATTCAGCCAATGCCTATAATTGATGGTGCAATCCAGCATTATCAGTGGAATATTGCGTATTGACACTGCTCTAATATTTAACACTGTTTTTTATGACTTTATGGGCAAATAAGTAGCTTGGATGTCCCATCTGGTTTAGACAGCCGTACAATGGCATGGAACCCTTGGGTTTCCCAAGTCTACTTTCTAGCCCCTAGAATTGTATGAAATGTATTTTCAGTGTTTCATGCCAATACTTGGATGTTTTTGATTGGATATAGCGTGGGTTTTGGCGTTTTTAACATAAGACAGCACTGAGTTGCTGCCATGTAATTGGCTGATTAGCAATTTATGTTACCAATCGACCGGGTGTACCTAATAAAGTGGCCAGAGTATATGCTAATCTTAGTTATCAAAAATTATGTTGTGAATGAGCCAGAGGGGAAGAGATTGCAAAGCACTGAATTGCACATGTGCACTTTGGCACCATAGGTTCCTAGGACATCACAAGATCCAGGTGGAGTCAGATCTCACAAATATTACTGAGCCCATCACTGAAAGTAGAATATCCACATATGGCATCTAAAAACAAAAAGAGGAACGATTCATGTGGAAAAAAGGAGGTAAAATAGAGTGATGGCCCTTAATAAGGACAGTTTAAAAAAGTATGGTCGGGTGAACAGCTTATCTGAACAGATGGTATACTAGATATGCCCCACTGGTGCTTCCTCCATTGGCTGCACAGTGGGCAGTCCACTTCCAACCCAGCGGCGTGTCTACTCTCCCAACTGTGCATGCACAGGAAAACCGTGCATGCGCAGTGCCAAAATGCAGTCACCACCCTGGGAATCCCCACAGCGGGACCCTTAAAGGCAGAGGAGAAACAGGAACCAGGATGAGCATGCAAACAGCACCTCCCCATCCTTAGGATAGTATATGCCCACCCAAGGAAAGTACAGCAATGTGCCCTGCCAGCCTAACACACCTCAGGACATCGACCACACCAGGGCAGCATAGCTAACCACCTTGTGCATTAGTAAAAACATAGCGACAGTCATAAGAGTAATGTTGAGACCTCTGTAAAATGGTAATCAAATCTTCCACATACAATTGGGGGAATTTAAAATACACAGCATAAACCATAGCTGCATGGAATCACATCAATAGAACTCAGAGGAGTAAGTGAGATCCACAGAGGCCAAATTATTCCATTAAAACCTGATCGTGGACAATAGACAGAAATTGGCAACATGAAAAAAAATAGAAAAATTGCCTTAAATAAATCGCTCAAAGAGATGCTATAACCCACTATGCCCAAATGCCCCTCACTATAAAAAGGATCTGTATGAAATAACTTTATTAAGGCCAGGTGGTGAGGTTGCATTTAGGCGTTTGATCCAGAGGGTCTCGCGTTGGAGGATTTTGAATGAATTGAACTACCGAGGTGTCATAATGATGGTGTAAGCCAATATGTCTGCTTACTGGGGTCAGACTTTTTTTTTTGTTTCAAAGATTTTATTGAAAAAATTTTCAAAGTACGAATTACAGAACATAAAGAGAAAGCATCTTACATACATATCTAGAGTAGGACAATACATCTTGACAAAGAGATATTCGTGACATAGAAACATGTATCTTGGTATGACCAGCTGCCTTGACTTATAACGTGTTGATAACTACGGGGAAAATTTGGTGCCTGGGAGTGACTTCTCAGAGTATAGTCAAAGGGAGATAGACAGAGTGTTGATTTGCCTAACTCTCCTGTAGGTTCTGAAGTGTATCATAACACATTCACCGGGAGAGTCAGTGAAAAAGGGGCAGGCTCTTATTGCCGATGGAAAGGTGCCTCCAAATCTCTTTTGTATAGACTTGGTCTCCTATAAGGTCGTGGATCCCTATGGCCCAGGAGGGCCAGGGGGATACATGGCTCGCGCCTAGTGTTATCCAGGATGTTTTCCGTTTAACCTGCTGGAAGGAAACCTTGGAGGACTTCCAGGCCTGTGAAATTGTTATTTTAGCGCCTATGAGGATAAAAAGAATGAGGGTTTGGGAGGCTTTAGAGCAGTCTGGTACCGTTTGGTTTAGTAGTACTATCGCAGGGCCTTGTGGAACAGGAACACCTGTAACTTTACGGATCAAATGGAAAATTTTATTCCAGAAGGACCGGATTTTAGGGCAGGTCCAGAAAACATGAAAAATGGTGCCCAAGTTCTCACAATCCCTAAAGCAAAGAGGAGATGCTTAGGGAAAATACGTTGATAAACGAGTAGGAACTAAATACCATTGAGTTATTATCTTTAAGCTTGCTTCCCTAAGTATTGTGTTGTGAACCCCCTTACTTGGGCGTCCAAAGTTAGAAAACCAGGTGTCCAAGTCCCACTCGAAATCGAGGTCTCGCTCCCAGCTAAGCATATAAGGTGCCTTTCCAGATGGCTCTGAGTAGGGAGTAAATTAGGGAAATGCCTACTTTCACGTCCCTGGCTGAAGAACACCATTGTTCGTAGGGTGTAACGGTCAAGGGATATGGTGAGCTCCCCTTAACCACTTCAGCCCCGGAAGAATTTCCCACTTTAGGACCAGAGCACTTTTTGCGATTCGGCGCTGCGTCGCTTTAACTGACAATTGCGCGGTCGTGCAACGTTGTACCCAAACAAAATTTGCGTCCTTTTTTTCCCACAAATAGAACTTTCTTTTGGTGGTATTTGATCGCCTCTGCGTCATTTCTGATCGCTGCTATAAACAAAAGAAGAGCGACCATTTTGCAAAAAAACCCAAATTTCTTACTTTTTGCTAAAATTCAAATCCAAAAAAAAATATAAAAAAAAATTTTTTTTCACCGTTTTTGGCCGATTTATATTCTTCCTCATATTTGGGATAAAAAAAATTGCAATCGGCGTTTATTGATTGGTTTGCACAAAAGTGGCCGCGTTTACGGATGGTGAGAATTCATTTCTGGGGTTATTTTATTTTAATTTTTTACTAGTTATGGCGGCGATCTGCGATTTTTAGCGGTAATGCGATATTGGGGGGGACATGTCGGAACATTTTGACACTTTTTTGGGACCAATGACATTTATTCAGCGACAGAAATTTAAATGTCCACTGATTACTGTATAAATGTCATTGGCAGTGAAGGGGTTAACCTGGGGGGGAGAGCTAGGGGTTAACTGTGTTCCCTGGGTGTGTTCTTACTGTGGGGGGGTTGGGCTAACATGGGCATGAGAGATCTAACTGATCCCAGTGACAGGGATCAGTAGATCTCTCATGCCCCACTGACAGGGCGGGGAACCGCCGTGTTTACATCGGCGGCTCCCCGTTCTGTCTCTGTAGCCGCTCATCGCGGCTCGCCGGCGGACATCGGGTCCGCCCGAGCCGCGGGCACACTCCTCAGGAGTGCGGCGGGTGCGCGCGCGCCCCCTGGTGGCCAAATGCGAATCGCCGCTTATTTACGGCGATTCGCGCAGGGCTCCCCCACTGCCGCCGTGAAAAGACGGCGCACGGTGGGGAACCAGTTAATCGAGTTAAGAAAGTGGAGAATTTGGTAGAAGCGGAACCGCTCTGAGGGGGGCATCCCCAGTTCCTTTAAGCAATGTTGGAGAGAAAGGGGGCCGCTGGCATTAAAGAAGTGCCCAATACGGTATAGTCCCTTCTGTATCCACCTCTTAAAGGCTGCTATGTTTAAGCCTGGGGGAAATGTTTAGAGTATGTTTAGAGAAGCGATGACCAGATTTCCCCCAAACACACCGAATGACCGCAGCTTGTAGTTTATACAATTGACTTTTCAATACAGGGATAAGAAGTGAGCGAAACAGGTATAGAATACAAGGTAGGAGTGTCATCTTTATAGCATTCATTTTCCCCAGCAAGGACATTTTATATTGGGCCCATTGGGACAGATCTAATGAAAGCTTCCTAAAAATAGGGGGATAATTATGCTTATATAGCAGGTCGACTGAGGAGGTAAGGTGGATACCCAAATAAGGGATGGAGGTGGTCTTCCAACTGAAGGAGAAGCATTCTTTCAAAAGATCTACCACCTTCGGCGGGGTTGTCACGTTTAAAGCTAGTGTTTTGATCATGTTGATATGAAGGCCGGAAACGTTGCCGAATTCTGTAAGGTGATGGAATATGTTGGGGGTGGAGACTAAAGGGGAAGTTATGAAGAGAAGAACGTCATCCAGGATGCATTTATGGGAAGCTTGGCCACAAAAAACTCTGTGTATATCTGGGTTAGTTCGTAACCCTATTGCCAGTGTCTCAATCGCTAAAGCAAATAGTAGGGGGGATAACAGGCATCCCTGTCTTGTGCCTCTTTCTATGGGAAAAGGGTCTGAGTATTGTCCACATAATTTGATTCTGGCCACCGGTTGGGAATAAAGTGATTTCAAAATGTTGAGGAAGTTAGGCCCAAAACCCCATTTCTCAATGACCGCAAAAAGAAAAGAGAGACACAGTGTCGAAGGCCTTCTGCAAATCTAAAGAGAGCAGAAAGCCCTCTTGGGGAGTCCTTCCATCCCAACCTGATCTCATAAGTGGGATGATTTTGACCGCCCTCCTCACCTGTCCGATCCCTGCCTTCCCGGAATAAAGCCCACTTGGTCTTTATGCATGTAGGATCCTATAAACCGGGCCAGTCTGTTAGATCGTATTTTAGTCATAATTTTAAGGTCTACATTAATCAGGGGTATAGGCCTATAATTACTGACTTTGCTTGGGTCCCTTCCAGGTTTTGGGATAACTGAAATGAAGGCCAGATTGGCATTGGCATCAATGGGATTCCCATTCTTCAAGGAGTTATAGAACCGGACCAGGAAAGGAGATAGGACCTCCTGAAAATTTCCCGTCCCGAAGCAGAGCCGCTGCGCAAGTCTTTGATCACCTCCTTGACCTCGGTCTCTGTGAAGGGAGTCTCCAGGGCAGACCGATGAGAGGAAGAAAGAGTAGGAAGGGGAATCTTATAAAGGAAATCCTCAAGACCGTGAGGAGAATCTGAATCCTTTTTGGAGTACAAGTGTTTATAAAAGTGAAGGAAGGTATCTAAGATCTTTTTGGGATTTTAAGACAGATGGCCTGAAGAAGTCTTAATTTTAGGTATAGCGTACAAGCGTACCTTAGGGGAAAATTTGTGAGCGAGGAGGGGGCCAATTTGATCGTATGACATATAATTGCGGCCTTTAGCCCATATGGCTTGTTTTTCAGCATTCGAGGTGAGGGCCAGGTTTAAAGCTAGTCTGGCAGCTGCCAGAGAGGTAGGAGTGGGATTTCGCTTATGTTGCTTGCTAAAAAAGCGGAAGTCTTTCTCTAGTTTTAATAAATCTGCTAAGCATTCCCGTTTAAGGTAGGAAGATAGCTGAATGATCTTTCCTCTCAGAACCGCATTATGGGCTCCCCACAAGGCTTCTGGGGAGATCCCATTTACATCATTAAGTAGAAAATAATCACGCAGCTCCTTCTCAAGGAGCGTGCAATGGACCGGGTTCGAGAGGATAGACTCATTCAGTCATCAAGGTTGGGGACCACCAGAGGAAGGGGCTCCTTCAAATTGAAGGAAAACTAGGGAATGGTCAGACCAGGAAACATCATATATATCAGCCCGTTTAGCTAAATGGATGGATGTAGTAGGTACAAATATATGGTCAATTCTTGCTAGCGTCCCGTGGGGCGCTGAGAAATGGGTGTAATCCCTCGAGGATGGATTCAGTTCCCTCCAAGTGTCGATTAGGCCTAAGGAGTGTAATAGGCGTGCTATGCGAAGGCTTTGCTTAGGGGGTTTCCGAAGCCGAGGTGACCCCTTGGAAGTTTTAAACCTTATATGATTGAACATGATGTTGGAGTCCCCCCATTATGATTCTCCCTTCAAAATGAGGGGAAAGGGAATTTAACATCGAAGAGAAAAAGGAAGCATGTCTGTAGTGTTGAGCGAACCCAAACTGTAAAGTTCGGGTCCGTACCGAACTTTGGGGTGTCCTGGACCCGGACCCGAACATTTCAAAAAACGCTCAGGTTCTGGGTTCTGGTAGTTAAATCACGCATGTTGAATAGCTGCAGGGCAGCCAATGAACAAGCGTTTCACTGGTTTGCCCTTAGAAGCCATCACAGCCATGCCTACTAATGACATGGCTGTGAATGGCCATTGCATCATGTGACCCAGCCTCTTTATAAGCTGGAGTCACAGTGCTGCATGTCACATGCTCTCTGAGACTCTGACTAGTGTAGGGAGAGGAAGCTGTCGGCGTTGTTGTGAGGGACAGATTGCAGATATTTTAACATCTCACCCTGCATTATAGGACGATCTGATTCTGGACTAATTAGAGATTACTACTACTGCTGCTCTGAGGGACAGATTGCAGATCTCACCCTGCATTACACAACGATCTGATTCTGGACTAATTAGAGATTTCTCATACTGCTGCTTTGAGTGACAGATTGCAGATCTCAAGCTGCATTACAGAACAATCTGACTGCATTAGGTAGAGGCTTCTGCTTAGAGGGACAGATTATATTGTTCTAAACTCATCTCCTAGTTCTATAGGGTCAGGTTCCAGCTGTTGCTTAGAGGGACAGATTATTGTTCAAAAATCATTGCTTACTTCTATAGGGCCAGGTTCCAGCTGTTGCTGTAAGGGACAGATTATTGTTCAAAAATCAATGCTTACTCCTATAAGGGCCAGGTTCCAGCTGTTGCTTAGAGGGACAGATTATTGTTCAAAAATCATCTCCTAATTCTAAAGGGAGAGGTTCCAGCTGTTGCTGTAAGTGACAGATTATTTTTCAAACAGCATTGCCTACTCCTATAGGGCCAGGTTCCAGCTGTTGCTTAGAGGGACATATTATTGTTCAAAAATCATCGCCTACTCCTATATGGCCAGGTTCCAGCTGTTGCTTAGAGGGACAGATTATTGTTCAGAAATCATTGCCTACTCCTATAGGGCCAGGTTCCAGCTGTTGCTGTAAGGGACAGATTATTGTTCAAAAATCATCGCCTACTCCTATAGGGCCAGGTTCCAGCTGTTGCTGTAAGGGACAGATTATTGTTCAAAAACCATTGCCTACTCCTATAGGGCCAGGTTCCAGCTGTTGCTGTAAGGGACAGGTTATTGTTCAAAAATCATCTCCTAGTTCTAAAGGGAGAAGTTCCAGCTGTTGCTGTAAGTGACAGATTATTTTTCAGACATCATTGCCTACTCCTATAGGGCCAGGTTCCAGCTGTTGCTGTAAGGGACAGATTATTGGCTACATAGTATATTTGCCGGCACAATGAGGAGAGCATCAAATAAGGGACGCGGTCATGGTGCTGCTGGTGATGCTGGTGCTGCTGGTGTTGGTCGTGTTGGTGAAGCTCCTGTTGGAAGGAGAGGACGTGGTCGATGTGTGCCAGCTTCACGCACACGTGAAACACCTTCCTCAGGTAGCCAACAGAACCTTCACCGGTATATGGTAGGCCCGAATGCCACTCAAAGATTGGCGAGGCCAGAAGAAGTACAGGCGATAGTAGATTGGGTGGCTGACAATGCCTCCAGTTCTTTCACATTGTCTCCTTCCCGGTCCCTTGATGAAAGCTCAGAGTTGGCACCTGAACCCCATGGCCATCTGTTTTTCACCTCAGTCCCTTGTAAATTAGCCAAGCAGTCTGAGCCCCAAGTCATGCAAGAGACTCTTAAGCTTTTTGATGACTCTCCTGGTGTGCTTTCCGTGGGCCATCCACATAGCACTGCCCCAGAAGTGGAAGACATTGAGTGCACCGATGCCCAACCACTTCTGTTGCAGGATGAGGACATGGAAACACCAGCGCAGCACACCTTAGATGATGACGAAATACAGGTGCCAACTGCTGCAGCTTGCCTCAGTGTGCAGACTGACAAGGAGGGCAGTGGTGAAGGGTGGGTGGAAGATGATGGGGAGGAGGATGATGAGGTCCGAGATTCCACATGGACTGACGTGTGCAGTTTGGAGGAAGAGGTGGTGGTTGCACAGAGGCACCAGCACAGCAAAAGAGGAAGCAGGTTGCAAAAGCGGAGCGAGCGTCCCCTAGACAGTATGCCTGCAACTACCCACCGCACCCAGGGACCTAGCACACCAGAGGCAGCTCAAAGGCGTTCCCCCGCATTGCAGTTCTTCAGACAATGTGCTGACGACAAGACACGAGTGGTTTGCAAGATGTGAAATGATAGCCTGAGCCGAAGCATAAATGTTCTAAACCTGACCACAAATTGCATGATCAGGCATCTAAATTCAAGACACAAGCTGCATTGGAATAGTTACCTCTAGAGTTGAGCGCACCTCTGGAAGTTCGGGTTCTGCTGGTCCGGCCGAACTTCGGGACAAAGTCCGGGTTCGGGTCCGGACAGAACCCGAACATTCACACGGACCCCAAACCCCATTGAAATCAATGGGGACCCAAACTTTTAGGCACAAAAATGGCTCTAACAATGTCCTGGCAAGTGCTAGAGGACTGCAAAAGGAAGTAAAAAGAGGGGTAAGAGTAGGGCAAGTGCCCTACAAAAAAATGGGGATAGGGAAAATAAATTAAAATCAAATAAAAAAATGGGAAGGGGGGTGGATGTGGAGTAGGAGCCAAGAGGTTGACTAGGCCGTGACCGTGGCAGTGTAGGTGGAAGTGGCGTTGGTAGAGGAGTAGGAGGAGGTAGCCAACATGGTATTTTTTGTTTGTTTATAATTGGGGTAGCCCCCAAAATATTGAGGCCTATTCAAAAAAAACGGTCTAAATGTTTATTCTGCACAAGGTACAGACAAGTCTTGTGGGATCCATGCCTGATTCATTTTAATAAAGGTTAGCTTGTCCACGTTGGATGTGGACAAACGGCTCCGCTTGTCTGTGATAACGCCCCCTGCCGTGGTAAACACACGTTCTGACAATACACTGGCTGCTGGGCAGGCCAGCACCTCCAAGGCATAAAGGGCAAGCTCAGGCCATGTTGCCAATTTGGAGACCCAGAAGTTGAATGGGGCAGACCCATCAGTCGGTATGTGTAGACGTGTGCACACATACTCTTGCACCATGTTGCTGAAATGCTGCCTCCTGCTAAGACGTTGTCTATCGTCTGGTTGTGCTGTTTGTTGTGGCGGGCTGCTAACAAAGCTTTGCCTCATTTCGGCCATGCTAACCCTGCCTTCTGAGGTGCTGGCAGTGGCACAGCTGCGTTGGTGGCCTCTTCCTCCTCCTCCTCTGCCTTCGCCTTGTGCTTCCGCTGAGCCCCCGTTGTCATTTGGGAATGAACTCAGCAGCGCCTCTACCAGTGTGCGCTTGTAGTCGCGCATCTTCCTCTCACGCTCCAGTGAGGGAATTAAGGACGGCACGTTGTGGTTGTAACGGGGATCCAGCCGGGTGGCCACCCAGTAATCAGAGGACGTTACAATGTGGGCAACTCGGCTGTCGTTGCGCAGGCACTGCAGCATGTAGTTGGCCATGTGTGCCAGGCTGCCCACAGGCAAAGACAAGCTGTCCTCTGTGGGAGGTATATCATCTGTGTCCTCTGTATCCCCCCAGCCACGCTCCAGTGATGCCCACGAGCTGCGTTGGGTGCCACCCTGCTGCAATTCCTCCTCCTCCACATCTTCCTCGTCCTCCAGAACTGTGCCCTGGCTTGAATATTTTGGACCTGGCCTATGCTGGTGCAGGAACCCCCCCTACGAGCCACTTGTGAATGACTGGCCTGATAACCGTGGAAATGACCCCTCTTCCTCCTCCTCTGCCACATCCTCTTCCATCATGGCCCGAAGTGTTTTTTCAAGGAGACATAGAAGTGGGATAGTAACGCTGAGAAAAGCGTCATCGGCACTGGCCATGTTGGTGGAGTACTCAAAACACCGCAATACGCTACACAGGTCTCGCCTGGAGGCCCACTCGTTGGTGGTGAAGTGTTGCTGTTCCGCAGAGCGACTGACCCGTGCGTGCTGCAGCTGAAACTCCACTATTGCCTGCTGCTGCTCACACAGTCTCTCCAGCATGCGCAAGGTGGAGTTCCACCTTGTGGGCACGTCGCATATGAGGCGGTGAGCGGGAAGGCCAAAGTTCCGCTGCAGCGCAGACAGGCGAGCAGCAGCAGGGTGAGAACGCCGAAAGTGTGCACAGACGGCCCACACTTTACGCAGCAGCTCTAACATATCCGGGTAGTTTTTTTAGAAAATTCTGTACCACCAAATTCAGCACATGCGCCAGGCAAGGGATGTGCCTCAAACCAGCTCGGCCCAGAGCCGCTACGAGATTTTGCCCATTGTCGCACACCACCAGGCCGGGCTTAAGGCTCAGTGGCAACAACCACTCATTGGTTTGTTGTTCAATTCCCGTCCACAGCTCCTGCGCAGTGTGGGGTTTATCCCCCAAACATATCAGTTTTAAAACAGCCTGCTGTTGTTTCCCCCTGCATGTGCTGATGTTGGTGGTGAAAGTGTTACGCTGAGCGGATGAGTGGGTGGTCGAGGAGGAAGCGCAGTAGGAGGAGGAGGCAACAGGAGGCAAAGAGAAATGCCCTGCAATCCTCGGTGGTGGAAGGACATGCGCCAAATGGCTAGTCGACTCAGGCCCACCCGCCACTACATTTGCCCAGTGTGCAGTAAGCGAGATATAACGTCCCTGCCCGTGCTTACTGGTCCATGTATCAGTGGTTATGTGGACTTTGCCAATGATGGCGTTGCGCAGTGCACACTTGATCTTGTCCCCGACTTGTTTGTGCAGGGAAGGGATGGCTCACCTGGATAAGTAGTGGCGGCTGGGTACCACGTACTGTGGGACAGCCACCGCCATCAGGTTTTTGAAACTGTCTGTGTTCAAAGGCCAGGAATTTTAAAATGCTGGCATTCAGGGCCAGTGATCGCGGGTGGGTAGGGGGGTACTTCCTCTTTCTCTCCAGGGTCTGGGAGATGGACAGGTGTAAGCTTCCATGGGACCATGTGGAAATGCTTGGGGACAGTGGCGGACATGGTGGCGTTGCTGTCATATCGTCTGTTTGCTGGGTGGCAGGTGACGCTGTCACTGTAGAAGTGGAGGAAGAGGCCGAGGCAGCAGCAGAAGAGGAAGCAGGAGGAGGCCGAGACCTTTCTTGGATTTTGAAGTAATTATTCCAATGCAGCTTGTGCCTTGAATTTAGGTGCCTGGTCATGGGGGTTGTGCTCAGGTTGAGAACATTTATTCCCCCGGCTCAGGCTATCATTGCACGGCTTGCAAACCACTTGTGTCTTGTCGTCAGCACATTGTCTGAAGAACTGCCACGCGGGGGAATGCCTTTGAGCTGCCTTTGGTGTGCTAGGTCCCTGGGTGCGGTGGGTAGTAGCAGGCATACTGTCTAGGGGACGCTCGCTCCGCTTTTGCAACCTGCTTCCTCTTTTGCTGTGCTGGTGCCTCTGTGCGACCACCACCTCTTCCTCCAAACTGCACAAGTCACTCGCATGACCCTCATTCCATGTGGGGTCTAGGACCTCATCATCCTCCACATCATCTTCCACCCACCCTTCACCACTGCCCTCCTTGTCAGTCTGCACACTGAGGCAAGCTGCAGCAGTTGGCACCTGTGTTTCGTCATCATCAGAAATGTGCTGCGCTGGTGTTTCCATGTCCTCATCCTGCAACAGAAGTGGTTGGGCATCGGTGCACTCAATGTCTTCCA
>BLSH010458867.1:150203-169314 GCA_018402905.1 Glandirana rugosa | reverse complement strand
GACTCTATCTAATGATGACGACACGACAATGAGACTCCTGTCTATCGTCTTTAAACTCTAAAGTGTATGGCGACGAAACTCAACGTCTATTTTGAGAAGCAGAAGCCTCTACCTAGTGCAGTCAGATCGCTCAAAGCAGCAGTATGTGAAATCTCAAATTACTCCCACAATCTGATCGTTGTGTACGAACGTAACGATCGTTGTGTTCGGCAGGGTTTGATCTGCAATGTGTCACTCAAAGCAGCAGTATGTGAAATCTCAAATTCCTCCAACAATCTGATTGTTGAGCACGATCGTAGCGATCATTGTTTTATGCAGAGTTTTATCTGCAACTCAAAGCAGCGGTATGTGAAATCTCAAATTTCTGCTATCTGTCCTCAGAGTAACAGCACAGCAGTAGTAATCTATCTCAGGATGCAGGATCAGATGTTGTTAAAATGTCTCTAATCTCTCCCTGACGCCGTCAGCTTACTCTCCCTACAGCTAACCCAAGAGCATGTGACTGCAGCATCAAGTGACTCCAGCTTATAAAGAGGCTGGGTCACATGATGCACTGGCCAATCACAGCCATGCCATTAGTAGGCACGGCTGTGATGGCTTCTAAGGGCAAACCAGTGAAATGCTTGTTGATTGGCTGCCCTGCAGCTTCTCAACACGTGGAGTAAAATACCAGAACCCCGGACCCGAACCCGAACGTTTTTTGAAATGTCCATGTTCGGGTCCCGGACACCCGAAAGTTCGGTACGGACCTGAACGTTACAGTCCGGGTTCGCTCAACACTAGTTACCTCAAAATCCAAGAAAGGTCTCGGCCTCCTCCTGCTTCCTCTTCTGCTGCTGCCTCGGCCTCTTCCTATACCTCTACCGTGACAGTGTCACCTGCCACCCAGCAAACAGACGATATGACAGCAATGCCACCATGTCCGCCACTGTCCCCAAGCATTTCCACACCATGGTCCCAAGGAAGCTTACAGCTCTCCATCTCCCAAACACTGGAGAGAAAGAGGAAGTACCCCCCTACCCACCCGCGATCCCTGGCCCTGAATGCCAGCATTTAAAAATTCCTGGCCTTTGAAATGCTGTCATTCCGTTTGGTGGACACGGACAGTTTCAAAAACCTGATGGTGGTCCCACAATACGTGGTTCCCAGCCGCCACTACTTTTCCAGGCAAGCCATCCCATCCCTGCGCAAACAAGTCGGGGACAAGATCAAGTGTGCACTGCGCAAAGCCATCTGTGACAAGGTCCACATAACCACTGATACCTGGACCAGTAAGCACGGGCAGGGACGCTATATCTCTCTAACTGCACACTGGGCAAATGTAGTGGTGGGTGGGCCTGAGCCGGCTAGCCATTTGGCGCATGTCCTTCCACCACCGAGGATTGCAGGGCATTTCTCTTTGCCTCCTGTTGCCTCCTGCTCCTCCTACTGCGCTTCCTCCTCCTCTACCACCTCCTCATCCGCTCAGCGTAACACCTTCACCACCAACATCAGCACATCCAGGGGGAAACGACAGCAGGCTGTTTTAAAACTGATATGTTTGGGGGAGAAACCCCACACTGCACAGGAGCTGTGGATGGGCATTGAACAACAGACCAATGAGTGGTTGTTGCCACTGAGCCTCAAGCCCGGCCTGATGGTGTGCGACAATGGGCGAAATCTCGTAGCGGCTCTGGTCCTAGCCCGTTTGAAGCACATCCCTTGCCTGGCGCATGTGCTGAATTTGGTGGTACAGAATTTTCTAAAAAAAACTACCCGGATATGTCAGAGCTGCTGCATAAAGTGCGGGCCGTCTGTGCGCACTTTCTACATTCTCACCCTGCTGCTGCTTGCCTGTCTGCGCTGCAGCGGAACTTCTGCCTTCCCGCTCACCGCCTCCCCCAACACTTCACCACCAACGAGTGGGCCTCCATTCGAGACCTGTGTAGCGTATTGCGGTGTTTTGAGTACTCCACCAACACGGCCAGTGCCGATGATGCTGTTCTCAGCGTTACTATGCCACTTCTATGTCTCCTTGAAAAAACACTTCGGGGCATGATGGAAGAGGATGTGGCACAGGAGGATGAAGAGGAGGAAGAGGGGTCATTTCCACGGTTATCAGGCCAGTCATTCACAAGTGGCTCGGAGGGGGGGTTCCTGCACCAGCATAGGCCAGGTCAAAAATATTCAAGCCAGGGCACAGTTCTGGAGGGCAAGGAGGACGAGGAAGATCATGATGAGGAGGAGGAGGAGGAACTGCAGCAGGGTGGCACCCAACGCAGCTCGTGGGCATCACTGGAGCGTGGCTGGGGGGATACGGTGAACACAGATGATATACCTCCCACAAAGGACAGCTTGTCTTTGTTTTGGGCAGCCTGGCACACATGGCTGTGCCAACGCCTGCGCAACGACAGCCGAGTTTCCCACATTGTAATGTGTGCCGATTACTGGGTGGCCACTCTGCTGGATCCCCGTTACAAGGACAACGTGCCGTCCTTAATTCTCTCACTGGAGCGTGAGAGGAAGATGCGCGACTACAAGCGCACGCTGGTAGACGCGCTGCTGAGGGCATTCCCAAATGACACCGGGGGCTCAGTGGAAGCACAAGGCCAAGGCAAAGTAGGAGGAGGAAGAAGAGGCCGCCAACGCAGCTGTGGCACCGCCAGCACCTCAGAAGGCAGGTTTAGCATGGCCGAAATGTGGCAAAGATTTGTCAGCAACCCGCCACAACAAACAGCACCACCAGCAGGAGGCAGCATTTCAGCAACATGGTGGAAGAGTATGTGTGCACACGCCTACATGTACTGACTGATGGGTCTGCCCCATTGAACTTCTGGGTCTCCAAATTGGCCACATGGCCTGAGCTTGCCATTTATGCCTTAGAGGTGCTGGCCTGCCCTGCAGCCAGTGTATTGTCTGAACGTGTTTAGCACGGCAGGGGGCGTTATCACAGACAAGCGCAGACGCCTGTCCGCAGCCAACGTGGACAAGCTAACATTAAAATGAACCAGGCATGGATCCCACAAGACTTGTCTGTGCCTTGTGCAGAATAGACATTTAGACCGGACTCACACAGCCATTCGTATACTTGTTTTTTTGAATATGCCTCAATATTTTGGGGGCTACCCCATTTATAAACAAAAAAAACCAAAACAGTGTTGGCTACCTCCTACTCCTCCACCACTTCCACCTACACTGCCACGGTCACGGCCTAGTCAACCTCTAGGCTCCTACTCCACATCCACCCCCCCTGCACTTTTTTTTTATTTGATTTTACTTTATTTTCCCTATCCCCATTTTTTTGTAGGGCACTTGCCCTACTCTTACCCCCATTTTACTTCCTTTTGCAGTCCTCTAGCACTTGCCAGGACTTTGTTACAGCCATTTTTGTGCTGAAAAGTTTGGGTCCCCATTGACTTCAATGGGGTTCGGGGTCCGGGATAAAGTTCTGGTCGAGTTCGGTGCCGTACCCGGACTTTTTCCCGAAGTTCGGCCGAACCCACCGAACCCGAACATCCGGGGGTTCGATCAACTTTACCTGTCTGTGATTGGGGGTGTAGTAAGAGATAAGGGTATAAAGGGACCCATCGATATGGCCTTTAACTAGAACATATCTCCCATCGTTATCTTTGATGATCTGGCAATGAATAAAAGAAACCTTTTTAGAGAACAGAATGGAAACTCCCCTTTTTTTAACTTCTGCATTGGCCATGTAAAGGTAGGATATTTATGGTGAATATAAGAGGGATTGTAAGTGGTTGGGAAGTGTGTTTCTTGAAGAAAGAGGATATCATATCCTTTGTGGCTATAGAAATCAAAGGCTTTGCGTCTTTTACTTGGGGAGTTTAGAACCTGTACATTGTGGGACGCGATTTTATAGGCCATCTTGGAATGGGATCCTTCAGCTATGTGGAAGAGGAAAGGGCATCTCCTGCAGGGTGTAAGGACCTACCTTTGTAGCTGAGAGCGAGACCCCGAGACCGGCCGGGTCCTCTGGAACCAGGAAAACTGTTCTTTCAATGAGAAAACCACGACGGCACCTGCAACGGAAATAAGGTTAGTAGAGCATAAGTATTAGATAAGAAGAAGAGAGGAGAAGGCTGAGAGAAAATTTAGGTAGAAGGTTACGTAGGGGCAACGGTGTCCCGAGGCCCCCGCGGGCTGGGCGGAACCAGTCCAGCCCTAGCCCTAAAAAAACTACAGTCCTGTAAGTAGGCAACTCAGATGCGAGTGCCATACCTAAGTCACCCAGAGAAAGCATCCTCTAGGCTACTACAGGAAGAGTGGCATGTTGTCCTGCCCTGGCCGGAAAGACCCTCAAATAAAAATGTGAGGGGACAGAGAGTCCATCCGGTCGCGGTGAGAACTGTGTAGAGTAGTGGCCTGTAACCAAAAATGATATACAACAAGGCAGCAATTCTCAATTCAAACTATCCTAAACTCGGAACAGATAAACCCAGCTTACTAGTGGAGCCCTGCTGAACAACAGGTGAAAGGGATACTGAGACCAACCAAGAGGTTCTTCCCCCCCCATAATATATTTAGCCAACGAGTGTGAGGTAAAAGTTCTACCAACAGTACATAATTAACATTAGAAGATCCTCAAGTTCTTGGGTCCGGCAAGATCAAACTCAGCCTTCGGGTAAAGGAAAGCTTCCCTGAGGAGGTCCTAACCATTCTTGCATAGCAATCAAAGAAGGACATTAAGGAACCCCTGAGCCAGGGGTAAAAGCTTCACAAAACGGGACTAGCGAAAACAAGTCAAGGGCCTTCTCGTAACAAGAGAATGAAGGCTAGCAAAGCACCCAAGGTCCACCCTTGAGAATCGAATAAGGGCGAGTCTTCCTGGGTGATCCAGAGTGAGGCCGTAATCTTTACCTTTGTAAGAGAAGGAGATGCGAAATGGGAAGAACCTCAAGGAGAGGTTTTAAGGCCCTCTGTTTTTGGATGATGGCAGGGGAGATTTGGCAAAGACCTGTATTTGGTGACCTTGGACAAGAGCTGGGGTGAATTCCTGGAAAGTTTCATGATCTCCTCCTTTACTGCATAGAAGTGAGGCTTGACCACCAGGTCTCTGGGTAGCCCATCCGAGCGGGGGGGGGGGGCCTGGAGGGCTCTATGGGCTCTGTCCAATTCCAACCTGTGGTCCGGAATGCTGGGGACAAGTTCCTTGATGAAGGAGCAAACAGTTCCTGGGACATCTGTGATGGATTCCGGAAGCCCACGGATTCGAAAATTGTATCTCCGGGAACGATTTTCGAGGTCTTCAATTTTGGAGAGGGCTGTGTCCAGCTGGTCTTGTAGGTCTTGAATGTGTGAGGTATTTTGGTTCGCTCTGGCTATTGTTTGTTCTGTCTTTTGTTCTATAGCGTCAATTATGGACCCCAAATTTTGCAAGTCAGTTTGGATAGTAGAGGTAATTTGAGATGCGGTTTGAGTTAGACCTTTGGAAAGAATTTTGGAGAATGTTTCCATCATGAATCTTAGGTCTGAGTGCAATGTCGGAGCAGGGTCCCCAAGATGCCCACGGTGTCTGGAATCGGGGCCGGTCCCCTGTCCGGGATGCAAACATCTCGCCCAGAGTCCTCTCCAAAAGAGAGACTGTAGAGGCTGGGGAAAGGACCTGAGGGTTGAGGAGTCCAGGACTAGGGAGTCCTGAGCCAGGGAGAACTTGTGAACCCCATTCCGCCCCCGCCTCCATGTCTTCCATGTTGTCCCTAGGGTCAATTTTGGTTTTGTGATGCATAGGAGAGGTTTCAGGAGTATGGACGGAGAACATCGGGTGTTTAGTCAAGTTCTTCCTGACTGCTGCAGCATACATTAAGTGAAGACCTTGATATTGGGATCCTCTGGGTGGAAGAATAGGAAATATGCGTTATCCTGGGCAGTTGTGAGCGACCAAAGAGGTCTCTAGAGTCAGGAGGGAACAGGGGGGGTAAGATGGAGGTTAGTATGATGATGGCTGCAAACCTGAGATCTCTCTCCCCTCTTAAAAGAGTATTCTAAGGACTTGCCTGGGAGGCTGCAGCCTCCTCTGAGACCAGGGGACCGATCTTCTGCCTCCTAGTGCTGAGGGGAGAGCAGTTGTAAAATATGAGTGCTCCTGTATGTCCCAAGGCTGGATTTGGAGGCCTCTGCTGTCAGTGTACTTCAAAGAATTCCTTACAGGCCGCAGCCGCGGCCTTTCCTGCCGGCTCAGTCTCTGCAGAACCACGGGACCCGGGGACTTCCAACTGGCACCGAGGGCGGCCTGGGGGGGGAACCTAGAACTAGGCTCCCTCCGTATTGTGGGTGATGAGAATGCCCCCTTCCTCGCGCTAGCCCATATTAGGTGATGAGGCTTCTTGTGGTTGTAGACCGCAGCCTCGCTTAGCGGCCGCTGCCAGCTGTGTCTCCGCCATGGATTGTGCGGGATCGCAGGCTGCCAGGGGTCCCACCTGTGGATGTCCGTGGCCGAGGGCTCTCCGGGAGTGGGGATCCTGACCCGAGCGGAGTCTTTTGGCTGGCTTCAGGGGCAGAGCGTGACGGAGCCCCAAGATCAAGCCGCCATCTCGGAGGGCCGGCGCATGCGCACTCTGTCACAATACACTTTTACATCTTTGTGTAAGCCTGGCCAATAAAACTGTTGCAATATTCAATATAATTTCTTTAGTTTTGTCCACTCCCAGATGTCCCCCATGCGTCTGAGGTTGTGGTACCTGTAACTGCTCCAGTCTCTTTCCTTGTATCTCATCCACTCTGTGTATCAGGTCATTTTCCACAGAAAAATGTGGGAATATAGACTCCACCCCTGGCTCTTGGGGTACCCCATTTACCACTTGTACCTGTTCCCTTGCCCTAGGTAAAGTGGGGTCCCTAAGCTGGGCTGTGGCAAACTTTTCTTGCATTGTGGGTAGGTCCGGCGGGTCTATCTCTGGAGGGGGTTCTCTGTGTCCCCTGCAAGGACCTCCAGGAGACTCTTTGTCTTCATTCTGCTCCTCCAGTGGTTCTGGGCAGGAGGAGTCAGATCCAGCTAAGGGCCTTGCTCCATTGGCGTTTCCCCATAAATCCCAGAAAAAAGGAATGTCTCGTCCAAGAACAGTGTTAAACATTAGATGTGTGACTACTCCAACCTCATGGTCCATGGTGCCACAGGGAGATTCGATAGATACAATGGTTGTGGGGTAGCACTTGGTATCCCCATGAATACAAACAACCCCCATTAGCTGTCGCTGCAACTTTTGGGGGTTCACAAGACTGGCATGCACTAGAGTGACTAAACTGCCGGAATCCAGCAAGGCAGTCTTCTGGCAACCATCTACTTTCATGACATAAATCTGTTTCTCAGTGCCACCTGGCTGTTGTTGGGCACCTCCTGGTGCAGCAACAAAAGAGCTTTGCTGGGTCATACTGTAATCCATAGGTCCTGGTTTAGCAGACAACTGGCGGCCAGATTCCCCTGGTTCTTGGCAATGCCAGCACGCTATTGGTCCCCAGACCTGACGGGTCTCCCTTTGGTGATTGGGCCTCTTCATGCACATCAGGCACCTCAATTGCATTTACCTCCTTTTACCTGGGTTGGTGGGCTTCTGCCTCTTGGAGAAGGATTCTTTGGGTACTATACCCTTAAGAAAGTCCTCAGTATCATAAGTACCACTTCACAAGGACCACCTTATTGGCATAGTTAGGATCTGCTCTCCTGGCAAACCGCTGTATAGGGATTGGCAGGGCTCTCACAAAGTGGTCCACTACGACTCTCTCTACAGTATGGGCTGCGGTGGCGACCTCTGGCTGTAACCACATCCGTGTGAGGTGAATGAGGTCATACATCTGGGACCTTGCAGGTTGATCGACATTAAATTGCCAAGCATGGACACGCTGGGCTCTCAAGGCTATTGTTACCTCAAGGCAGGCCAGAGACTCCATTTTAAGAGCTTTATTTTGCCAGTCCTCAGCAGCATTCAGATCAAAATAGGCCTTCTGTGGATCTCCGGTCAAAAAGGGGGTAAGCCCACTCTCCCTGGGCGAGCCCTTCTCACTCTGCCACCCTCTCAAAAACCATGAGGAAAGCCTCCAAGTCATCCTCGGCAGTCATTTTTTTGTAGTGCAGCCTGCACTAGCTTATGTAAATCTTCAACATTTCCACACGTAGAACCTTGTCAATCAGATACTGTATCTGACTCTGCACGAGTTTATTAAACTCTGTCTGCTTCTGCATGGCCACTTGGGTAGCAGCCACAAACGGTTAGGTTTTTGTTGTTCTGTGCGTGCTTGTACCAGCTGTTACAGTTCCTCCATTCTCTCAACTGTTTAATGGTACCAGTGAATACAAACTTCTAGTATACTGTCCCGTTAAGAGCACTGGCTTTTTTTTTTTAAGAATGCCACTGCAAGAGGTACAGTTTCTGAATCTTGTGCCCTCGTCCTCCACCAATTTGTAGGGGATCAGACTCAATGCAGGGACAAACTCACAGTTTTGTTTCATAACTTTTTATTGAAATTTTTCGTCAAAATAACAGTAGAAAGATGAAGAGTTAGCCAGAGATTGACAATTGTAATCTCTCATATAGAGGAGAACAAAATAAACAAGCATAAGCCTACATCACAAATTATTTTCCAGGATAGAAAGATACAAATATGAAAATGAAAGAAACTCGCGGTCCAGAGAGATCCCGCTGCCTACCCGATTACCCCATCTGGGAGCAAACTGTAACCAGTGAGACAGACAAAAACCAACTCCGGTCCATACACTATTAAATAACCAAAGATTATAATTGACATAACTATCGCTCTATTCGGAGGTAAAGAGGGCACCATCAAGGCCGTAACACAGGCCCGACTGACATTTAGAGGTTATAGCCGTTACCCTCCCCAAACCTCTAGGATATGAAGGAGAGGGACTCCTCAAATAATAAAACATCCAGCAAGCAGAACAAAATAGAGAAGGAAAACCCAAAGGAATGGGGTAGCAGTTATAGGGAAAGTAGAAGAAAAGAAGCCAAAGGTAGTTAAAGAGATAGAAAAAAGGCACCAGGGAAACTCTCCTAAAGGGTAGATATTTGTGAATCACAAAGGGAGTTTAAGGTATCTCTTCCAAGGTTCCCAAACTAGGTCAAACTTAGAGGAGGTATCCTAGATAATATTGGCAAGCCTTTCCTGAACCATGATCCAGGAAATCTTTTGTGTTGCTTCAGCGAAGGAGACCGAAGGCCGTTTCCAGGATCTGGCTATTGTGATCTTGGCACGAAGTAGAATAAAATGGAGAAGTTTAAATAAAGGTTTGGAGAAACCATTGGATTTAGCATTAAGAAGGGCTACCTCTGGACTCTGGGGGACTGAGGCCCGAAATCTTACGAATCAAGTGGAAAATCTTGTTCCAAAACCCCCTAAGACGAGGGCATTCCCACCAAATGTGGGGAAAGGAGCCCACGTGACCACATCCTCTGAAACAAAGACCAGAAGAACCTGGAAACATAGCTGCCAGCCGGGTTGGTACCAAATACCAACAGGTAATAACCTTTAGACTGGCCTCTCTCAATTAAATATTAGCGATCCCCTTTAAGCATCTCAGGAACAAGGCACTCCACCTGTCTACCTCCCAATCCACTTCCAGGTCCTTCTCCCATTTCTCCGCATAGGGGGGTTTAGTTGAATTCTCCATAAGGGATGCATAAATCAGGGTAATGCCGCTTCTCTGATCTTCAGTCGCTGAGCACCATTTTTCAAAAGGCTGTTTCTAGACTTCCACCAAGAGGTCAAGAAGTGATTTGGAAAAAGCTAAATTTTTCGGAAGGTGGCATGTCTAAATTGTTGATGCAATGTGCGAAGGAGACAGGGCCGGCAGGGGTTAGAAAGTGGCCTATCCGATATAAGCCCTTATCCGTCCACCATTTAAAAGCTTTGATGTCTAGGCCTGGAAGGAATTGAGGATTATTAAAGAGATGAGTAAGTGGACAGAGACTCAAAATTAAATTAGGGAACTTAAGAACTAAATCGCAAAGGGCTATAGAGTGGGACAATGTAGGGCCAAGTATTGGGGGCCTCAACCTATGTGGGGCCCCACCAGAAAATCAATAGTGTTAAGGGGTACTGCCTGTCTCTCTATTTTAATCCAGTCCAGTTTATTCCCTCTGGAGAAAATGATAGAAAATTGAGCTAACTGAGCCGCCTGATAATATTTATATAGATGAGGAAGACCCAGACCCCCCTGGTTACGTCTCCTGTAGAGGACATTGGCTGAGCATCTAAAGCCCCTACGGGCCCAAATAAATCTCAAAATTTGAGATTGCAGTTTTTGTAAGGTAGATTTCCTAATTGGAATAGGGAGAGCTCTAAAAAAATAAAGAATCCTAGGTAAAAGGGTCATTTTGACTGCATGTATCCTACCTAACCATGAAAGGCCCTCCTGATCCCATCTGATAAGGTCATCTGCTAATTTCTTAAGCAGAGAAGGGTAATTGGCTTTGTATAGTTGGTTAATGTTGGCTGGCAGGTTGACCCCCAAGTAGGGTATCTGGGAAGTGTTCCATGTGAATTCATAGAGAGCTTTTAAACGTGATATAATTGAATCAGGGGTAGAAATGTTCAATGCTGCGGATTTGGACCAATTCACTCGCAACCCGGAGGCATCACCAAAGATTTAAAGTAATTTAATAACCCGAGGGGTGGATGAGAGAGGAGAGGAGATAAATAAGAGCAAGTAATCAGCAAATAATGCGCATTTATGGGACCAGGAACCACAATCAATCCCTTGTCTGGGTTAGTCCTAATGGCAATGGCTAGAGACTCCATCGCAATTGCGAATATTAAAGGGGATAAGGGACAATCCTGCCTAGTACCCCTAAAGATGGGGAAAGGATCCGAGTAATGGTTCTGCAATTTGACCTGGGCGCTTGGGTTCGAATAAAGGGCCCTAAGAATTTGAAGAAATCTAGGGCCAAAACCCCATCTACCTAAGACCTCAAAAAGATAAGACCAGTCAACTGTGTCAAAGGCTTTTTGCAGATCTACCAACAGAAGGTACCCCTCGCGACTAGGGCCCCTGTCCCAATTTGAATTGAGGAGAGAAATGATATCTACTGCTCTGCGGATCTGGTCTGGACCTTACCTGCCCGGTATAAATCCCACCTGGTCTCTATGAATGTAATTACCTATAAACCTGGAAAATCTATTTGCTAGGACTTTAGTCTGAATCTTAAGGTCAGTGTTAATCAAGGAAATAGGTCTGTAATTACTGACATCTGAGTGGTCTTTCCCAGGTTTGGGGATGACAGAAATGAAGGCCCTATTGGCTTCTCTCTCCAGATCTGAGCCTAACCTTAAGGAATTAAAAAATTTTGTTAAATAGGGGACGATAACTGGGCCGAATGTCTTGTAATAGCCCGTGGAAAAGCCATCCGGACCTGGGGCCGAGCCCTTCTTGAGATTCCTAATCACCCCCATCACTTCCTCGTCATTAATAGATAGTTCTAGAGAAGCTATATGGTCTTTCGAGAGTTTAGGAAGAGTAATGGAGCTTAAAAAGGTTTCAAGGGAAGGATTGGGAATCGAATTCCCCATTTCACTTCATAAAGTTTAGCGTAGAAATTCTGGAAAGAGGACATAATCCGTATTGGGTTCTGAGTGAGCTCTCCCGAATGATCCCTGATCTTTGGGAAAGAAAAGGAGCGAAACCTGGGAGACAACCTGGCAGCCAACCTAGGGCCTATGTGGTCTCTTTGCAGATAAAGATGAGCTCTAGACCATTGTATTTGTTTCTCCGAGCTCGTAGTGAGGGCAAGGTTTAAAGCGACATTCCCTGCTTCCAGCTGGGCCCAGGAAAGGGCAGTCGGATTTTTCTTATGGAATCTAGCCAAGTCCTGAAATGCCCTTTCCAGCTTCACTATATCAGCCTTTCGCTCCCTTCTTAACCTGGCTGCCAACTGAATAAGTTTTCCCCTTATGACTACTTTGTGAGCTGCCCAGAGTGTTGGGGGCGAGACTTCCCCATTATCGTTCCTGAGGAAGTAATCTTTAATTTCCTTTTCTATCATTGTGCTGTGGACTGGGTTATTCAGGAGAGACTCATTCAAGCGCCAATGGGGGTTCCTCCCCAACCCTAGGTCTGCTCTAATAAGTATTATAACCATCGAGTGGTCCGACAGGGGAGAGTCTTTAATGTAGGAACTAGAAACCAAGGGAGAAACGGAAATCGGGACAAAAATATGGTCAATTCTGGCCATGCTCTTATGGGGGGCTGAGAAATGAGTATAGTCCCTCATCTTTGGGTTTAGTTCCCTCCAAATATCTATAAGGCCTAACAAAAAGAGAAGTCTTGCGAGTTTAAGGCTATGCTTAGGCGGACGGATTAGGCGGGGTGCTCCAGAACCTGACTTGTCGAGCAAAGGGTCCAAGGCCATATTGGAATCCCCACCCAGAATTATGGTCCCTTCAAGGTGGGGCAGGAGGAGGTTAAACAACCCATGGAGAAATGTAGCTTGCCTAAGGTTTGGGGCATAATATGATAGAAAAGTGTACATTGAGCCCCCTAGCGACCCCTTCAACAGGATATACCGACCCTCTGGGTCTTTGATTTCTTTCAGAGGGGTAAAGGCGAGGTGCTTGGCGAAAAATATTGCTACGCCTCTGGTCTTATCTGGAGCGTTTGCCAAAAAAAACTGGGGGTAATTGGAGTGTATGAATTTAGGGACATATTGTTCAGGAAAGTGTGTTTCTTGTAGCATAAGTATATCCAAATGTTGGGAGTGAGCTGAGTTGAAATATTTTTTCTTCTTGTTGGGAGAATTAAGGCCCTGAACATTATGGGTAACAATTCTCAAGGAAACTGGGGGATTAGCAGACATGAGAACTGTTGAAGGATCTATCAATGTGCATCATCAAACATAGACTTACCCAACTCGGAGGGGACCAGTAAATTGACCCACTCAATCGGGATGATGAGAGAGAAATCCGTTGTGGTCCACTATATAAATTAATTCCCTGGTGCCTGAGAAGGAAAAATAAAAACAGAGAGGTAGAAAGGAGACATAGCAAAGAAAGTAGAGAAGAGACAAAAACAAAAGACATGGGAAGGGAGCGGCAAAACCGAGCCGCAAGTCCCCTCAGGTTCCTGAGAGTGAGGGATCCGAATGTCACCCCCGCTATCAGGAAAAAGGTGTATTGTGTCTGCCAAAAAAGCAGAACTACATCTGACCTAGAGAATACCAACAACAGTATCCCGAAGTCAGAGGAAGGAGCATAACATTCTCCCCAGCCAATACCTTGAAACCAACACTATAACAAAACTTATGGCTTACCCCCTCTGGGTTTCTATCAAAAGAATTAGTCAAACACAGGAGGAACCATCAACTATAACATAACCGGCCACAAAGGACCAGTAGGTAAATGTAAGGGGTCAAAAAAGGGAAGCCCGCAGGCGACCCCTCCCCAGCAACATGCTCGGGGGAAAACGGGGGAGGTGGCCGCCCTCCGGCCACCCCAAAACAATATTATATTGAAAAAGTAAGAGTTCACCAATCAGGAGCAAAAAGCAACCGTGGAGCAGAAAAAACTCCAGAGTCCTTAAAGTAAAGTGAAATAGCAAAAACAAAAAGGGTTCAGAGCTGGGAGATCAAGGGGGGTGTGAGTCCTTGGCCCGCTTCTGCTGCTGTTTCCACCACATTGGAAGAACAGTGCTTTGAGGGGAGGGTCTCTTTGAGGAACTCGTAGATTTTTGAGTTAAGGTGGAGGAGGAATCCAGGGAGATGAGATTGAATCTAACCAACAGCTGTTCCCCTTCTTGGAATGTTGAGAAATCAAACTTCTTGCTTATGTGAATGAAAGACAACCGGAATGGAAAAGACCACCAATACTTGATGCATGACTTAGAAAGAACTTCTAGCAGAGGCCTCAGAGTTCTTCTTTTCTGGATGGTAGAGGGTGACAGATCCGCAAAGACTTGGATGAGATGGCCTTGAATGGAGAGATTGGGAGAGGACCTAGAGGCCCTCATAACCTTTTCCTCAACTCCATAGAAGTGGAGTTTCACCACAACGTCTCTGGGTAGGCCGTCAGACCTCGGAGGTTGGAATGCTCTATGAGCCCTGTCTAGCTCAAGATGCTGTTCTGGAATGCCAGGGATGAGTTCCTTAATAAAGTCACACACAGCGGCTCGAACATCAGTTACAGCTTCAGGAAGGCCCCTGATTCGGAAATTGTAGCGTCTAGAGCGATTCTTTAGGTCGTCTATTTTAGAAAGGGTCGATTCCAGTTGGTCTTGAAGATCCTGGGTATGAGCTGTATTCTGGTTGATCCTAGAGACTGACTGGTCTGTTTTTTGCTCTATTGCGTCTATCCTAGACCCCAACCCCTGAAGGTCAGCTTGGATGACAGAGGGGATTTGAGTAGCTGTTTGAGCTAGGCCCTTAGGGAGCATTTTAGAAAAGACCTCAATCATCATCTGAAAGTCCGAATGAGGTACCAGGGTTTGAGGACTGGACAGATCCGTCTGAGGATTGCCAGGGCTTTGCTCTTTAAGAGGAGTAGTGATGAGCTCATCCAATGTCCGTTCCAGGAGAGATATTGTGGAAGCTGGAGAGAGGATCTGGACCATGGGTTGAGTTCCCGGGGGAGGCCCCGGGGAAGATATGACCTGGGAGCCTCCTTCCGAGCTGGCTTCCATCTCTTCAGTGGTCTCTGAGGTTGAAAGAGGACCCTTGGACATGTGTGGGCCCTTGGAGGCTGGGGTATCAAACCCAGGTTGACGGGATAGATCCCGCCTGACTGCGCCTGACTGCATATAGCTAAGCGCTGGGAATGTCCTGGAGAGGGGTCTTTCTTTAAAGGGATAAAGGAAGAATACAATGATAGAAGTTGGAAATGGTTTCCTTAACCATATGAAGGGAGTCCAGAAAGGTGGCTGAGGGAAAGCCTCTATATAATAAGGTGAGACCCTGTAAACTCTGAGTGCAGGGAGCCAAGACAAAACAGTTATCTCAAGACTTGCAAAATCATATGTAAGGGACAGGGAGAGGCCCAAGTCTTTAACATTATCGTTAGCTCAGTTTTAGGATACCCACAAACGAACGGGTCCGGCCCGCTGAGCACTCTCCTGCTTATGGCTATCCCCCTGGGGTGTAGTGATGCAAAAAGAGCCCCAAGAGAGGCGCCTCTGTAGCTTTACCCGAATCACAGATGGTCTGGCCGTCCCATTCTGTCAGCTTGTAATGAGCGGCGGGGAGAGCAGGCCCAAGCCGCGGCCTCGATTTGCTGGGGAGGACCGGGAGCGGGATCCGCACCCGGCTTCACTGCTCCGGAACGCTCCGAAGATGCCCCTGTGTCTGCCCCCTATACCCAGAGGACCTGAGCGGGTCAGCCGAGCTCCACTGCAGGGATAGATGGTTCCAAAAGGCTGGGAAGGACTGGAGCTCCTGGCTTACACAGCCGCCATGGAGCTCCGCACATGCGCACTCCAACTCACAGTTTCTTTAGGAAAAACATCATGTTTAATCCACAGGATATTTCACAAACAGAAGAAAAAGTCTTCTTCTCATCAAACAAAAGTAAACTTCTGCCTTTACTGAGCCTTACTGTGTCCATAGTCTGACCAGTCCTTGGTTTAAGGTGAGTGTCCTTTACAAACGCAAATAATTGTATCCAAGATCAGGGATAAGCAGCCATGCTGCTAGTTGCCTCCTCACATGGAGACACACACACTATCACTGAGAGCTAGGACCAGCTGCCTTAATCAAGACCTAGGAAGCACACACTAAACTGTGGTCCACGGATTTTGGAGTCTGTCCCACCTAGAGCTCTATCAGACTCCCAGTAAAAGCAGCCCAGAACGGACTTTACTTTTTTTTTTCCATAAGTTTTATTGAAACATAACATTAGGTTACAAAATCTCACTTATGAATGACACATGGGTTAATCTAGAAAACATATTTTGGTCAAACTGTTGCAATGATCACAGAACTGAAAGAGCGCAATTAAGCAAGTCCAAGCATTTGGTTGAGGGATCCTATTTAAAGCGGTATTACAAGGGTATTGTAGTATTGCATTATCTGGCCTTGATAGAGAGAGATATAATCACAGGAAAGAGTACATGGGGAGGGAGGGGGATCGATGGGACAACCAAAAAAAAAAAGGGGGGGGGGAAGGGGATTGAAGGTGACGACTGGGGCATAGTAGTGATAAAAGGGTTATTGCTCTCAATGCTCGTTCTCCCCCACCAATTCACCAAGGGGGAGAGGGGAGAGTCTATGGAGGTTTTGTGTATATTGCCAATTCCCCTTTTCCTATTCCATTCCTTCTCCTCTGTTTGGGGGGGAAGGGTTGGGGTATGGTGTGAGTGGCCCACCCTCTCTCTGCCCCTTTTTGGGGGAGGGGGACCCATCCTTATCGTCTAGGCAGCTGAGGTGTTCCCAAGAGGTGTGTTAGAGGAGCTGTGGTTTATGGGGTATGGAATGCTTGCGGGTACAAGTTAGGTGGAGAGCTTTATATCTGTCAGAGGTGCAAAAATGGTTCCAGCAGGCCCATGTACGTGAATATTTGGCTGGGCAATCTCGAGCTATAGTGATTAATTCCTCCATTTCAGCAATTCTTCCTACTCGTTTGAGCCATTCCTGAATGGTTGGGGGGTGGTTGGATCCCCAGTGGAGGGGAATGCACATTTTGGCTGAGTTTATTAGTGGTGGGATCAAGGTCTTGCGATAGTGGTACGTGGGGATGTCTGAATGGTGAAGGAGGAGTTGTGCCGGGGTGTTCTCTAATATGTATGTGGAGATTTGCAATACAAGTTCTCTGACTTGGTTCCAGAATGGTTGGAGTAAGGGGAATGACCACCATATATGTACCAAGGTACCCGTCCCGTCGGAACACAGAAGGAATAGTTTGGGTACATATTGTTCGAATGGAGTTTTAGCCTTTTTCTGCTTCCATATGAAGTTAGTACATAGCCTATTGTAAGTCTTAAAAAAGGTTAGGGGGATTTTGATGGGGACGGTTTGAAATATGTTAAGTAAACGGGGTAAGATATTCATCTTAATAATTGCAGCTCTACCGAACCAAGAAAAGTGTGCTTTGTTCCACTTATCAAGGTCGTTGGCGATTGTTTTAAGAATGGGTAAATAGTTTTTGGAGAAGATGTCAGAGATATTCGATGTTAGGTTAATCCCTAAATATTTGATTTGATCATGTGCCCAATGGAAAGGGAAGTTGTGTTTGCATTGTGAGACTGTCTCTGCAGACAGGGATTTGTTTAACGCTTGGGACTTGTTGAAGTTTATTCTGAAATTGGAGATATAACAAAAGTGGTCCAGGTCTTTCAGGAGGTTCGGGAGTGACGTGTGTGGTTCTCGTCGGACTAGCAAGATATCGTCAGCGAAAGCTGTGATCTTGTGAGTGCGGTCACCTATAGGGATACCTTTGATGTCATTATTGGCCTGAAGGAAGGGTTTGAGTGTTAAAAAAAAAAAAAAAAAGGATTGGGGAGAGGGGGCATCCCTGTCTTGTCCCATTCGTTATGGAGAAGGCATCTGACAGGTGTCCGTTAACTATTACTCTGGGGGAAGGGGACGTGTGAAGGGACATGATTGCATTTAACATCCAATTTTGGATTCCAAGTTTACGCAAGACCTAGATAGTCCCCGGACAACCTGTCAAATGCCTTCTCCGCATTTAGGGAAAGAAGAAAGCCTTTTTGGCTGTGTAACTTGAGCCAGTGTTGTATGTTTAGGGCTTTAATTGTGTTGTCCCTGGCCTCTCTTCCAGGGACAAAACCTACTTGGTGTCTTCTAATCAGGGAGGGTAGAAGGGGCAATAGACGATTGGCTAGGATTTTGGCATATAACTTTATATCTACATTAAGTAGGGATATGGGTTTATAGTTAGCTACTGAGGTGGTATCTTTTCCTTCCTTTGGAATCACTGTTATGTAAGCTTCTAGTAGTCTGTGAAATGGGAGAGTGGAGGATGGGATGGAGTTGAAGGCTCTGAGAATATGGGGGTGTAGGGATTCCGCAAACGTTTTAAAGTAAGTGGCTGGGAAACCGTCTGGGCCGGGGCTTTTGCCATTTTTGAGTTGTTTGATGGCGGCTTTAAGTTTCTCCGCTGAGATGGGGCTTTCTATTTTTTTACTATCTTCTATGTTTATGTGTTTAGGGCAATGCTTGTCAAGGTAGTCTGTAATTACAGCTGCTCGGGTATTTGTGTCCCTAGTCCCCGTTGTGTCTCTGGGAAGGTTATAAAGTTCCAAGTAGTATGTCTCGAATTGTGCTGCTAAGTCAGTTGGACTAGCTAGGATTTTCCCCTGGGTGTCTTTAATTACATGTATATTTGTGTTAGCTTTTTTGGATTGAAGTGCTCTGGCCAGGTATCTTCCACTTTTATTGCCGAACTCATAAAAGAGTTTTTGCTGCAAGATGAACTGCCGTTTTGTTCTACGGAGCAGTTCTTCTCTTAGCAAGTGTCTTTGAGCTATGAGTTCTGGATATATTTGTACAGCTTGCGAGTTTTTATGTATCCGTTCCAGTGCTTTAATTTTGTCTAGTAAATCAGAGAGCTTTTAGTGCTATGAGCTTTCCTCTGACCACACATTTATGTGCTTCCCATTGCGTGAGCGGGGAAGTGTCTGGGGTGTTGTTCCTATTAAAGTAATCTTGGATGGTCTCTTGAATTTCCCGAATGTCACTTTCTGAGGCTAAAAGGGCAGAGTCAAGGCGCCAAATTTTGGTAAATGAGGTGGTGTCTGGGAACGTAAGGGTCATTGTAATGGGGTGATGGTCTGATAATACCATTGGTTCGATAGTTGTTGAGTAGAGTTGAGCGAACACCTGGAAGTTCGGGTTCTGCTGGTCCGTCCGAACTTCGGGACAAAGTCCGGGTCCGGGTCCGGACGGAACCCGAACGATCGCACGGACAACGAACCCCATTGAAATCAATGGGGACCCGAACTTTTAGGCACAAAAATGGCTGTAGGAAAGTCCTGGAAAGCCCCAGAGGGCTGCAAAAGGAAGTAAAATGGGGGTAAGGGTAGGGCAAGCGCCCTACAAAAAAATGGGGACAGGGAAATAACTTTAAATATTTTTAAAAAAATAAAAACTTAAAAAATGCAAAAATGGAGATGAATGTGGTTCATCTTCAAACTGTGTCTGAAAAGTATTAATTAACGGTAGAA
>BLSH010458867.1:130610-141270 GCA_018402905.1 Glandirana rugosa | reverse complement strand
TTATTAGACAGGGAATGTCGTTGTCGTCATTGGACTGGGATATCCTCATCCGCTACTAAAATCTTGTTATTAGACATGACTGTGCCTTGGAGGCTGATTGGCTGATTGTGAAGCCATCAGTCTCTTTTGTTAAACCTGTCTGACCAGTATAAATAAAAGACCGAAAAGCAGAGCTAAGGCAGGACAAGATCCCTGCGAGTGGCTATGTGAGATGAAGCAATCTGTGTCTGTGTCTGTGTCTGTCTGCTTCAACACAGGTCGATCAAATGCATTATGCAAAAGAGCTGAAAACTGCGCTTATTAGCGCAGGCAAATTATAATGCATACAAGGTATTATAATTTCCCTTACAAAGGGACAGATTATTGTTCTAAAATCATCGCCTACTCCTATAGGGTCAGGTTACTGCTGTTGCTGTAAGGGACAGATTATTGTTCTAAAATCATCGCCTACTCCTATAGGGTCAGGTTCCTGCTGGTGCTGTAAGGGACAGATTATTGTTCTAAAATCATCTCCTAGTTCTATAGGGAGAAGTTCCTGCTGCTCCTGTAAAAGAAGAAGAATTTATTCATTTATTTGTATTAATAAATACTTAAATAGTGCTACATAGTACATTTGCGGGCAGAATGAGGAGAGTGTCAAATCATGGGACGTGGTCGTGGTGCTGCTGGTGTTGGTGGTGTTGGTGAAGCTCCTGTTGGAAGGAGAGGACGTGGTCGATCCGTGCCAGCTACACGCACAAGTGAAACACCTTCCTCAGGTGACTGACAGAACCTTCAATGTTATATGGTAGGCCCGAATACCGCTCAACGAATCGTGAGGCCAGAAGAAGTACAGGCGATAGTAGATTGGGTGGCTGACAATGCCTCCAGTTCCTTCACATTGTCTCCCTCCCGGTCCCTTGATGAAAGCTCACAGTTGGCACCTGAACCCCATGGCCATCTGTCTTTCACCTCAGCCCCTTTTAAATTAGCCAAGCAGTCTGAGCCCCAAGTCATGCAAGAGAATCTTATGCTTTTTGATGACTACTCGTGTGCTTTCCATGGGCCATCCACATAGCCCTGCCCAGAAGTGGAAGACATTGAGTGCACTGATGCCCAACCACTTTTGTTGCAGGATGAGGATATAGAAACACCAGCGCAGCACGTCTCTGATGACTAAACACAGGTGCCAACTGCTGCAGCTTTCCTCAATGTGCAGACTGACAAGGAGGGCAGTGGTGAAGGGTGGGTGGAAGATGATGTGGAGGAGGAGGATGAGGTCCTAGACCCCACATGGAATGAGGGTCATGCGAGTGCTCTGTGCAGTTTGGAGGAAGAGGTGGTGGTCG
Organism: Glandirana rugosa; assembly: GCA_018402905.1. Taxonomy (NCBI): domain Eukaryota; kingdom Metazoa; phylum Chordata; class Amphibia; order Anura; family Ranidae; genus Glandirana; species Glandirana rugosa. The sequence goes on along the minus strand of BLSH010458867.1, from coordinate 139,942 downwards.
CACAGAGGCCACAGCACAGCAGAAGAGGAATCAGGTTGCAAAAGCGGATTGAGCGTCCCCTAGACAGTACGGCTGCTACTACCCACCCAGGGACCTAGCACACCAAAGGCAGCTTAAAGGCGTTCCCCCCGCGTGGCAGTTCTTCAGACAATGTGCTGACGACAAGACACGAGTGATTTGCACGCTGTGCAATGATAGCCTGAGGCGAGGCCTAAATGTTCTAAACCTGAACACAACCTGCATGATCAGGCATCTAAATTCAAGGCACAAGCTGCATTGGAATAATTACCTCAAAATCCAAGAAAGGTCTCGGCCTCCTCCTCCTTCCTCTTCTGCTGCTGCCTCGGCCTCTTCCTATACCTCTACAGTGCCAGTGTCACCTGCCACCCAGCAAACAGAGCATGTGACAGTAACGCCACCATGTCCGCCACCGTCCCCAAGCATTTCCACACGGTTCCATGGAAGCTTAAAGCTCTCCATCTCCCAAACACTGGAGAGAAAGAGGAAGTACCCCCCTACCCACCCGCGATCCCTGACCCTGAATGCCAGCATTTCAGAATTCCTGGCCTTTGAAATGCTGTCATTCCGTCTGGTGGACATGGACAGTTTTAAAAACCTGATGGCAGTGGCTGTCCCACAGTATGTGTTTCCCACCCGCCACTACTTTTCCAGGTGAACCATCCCTTCCCTGCACAAACAAGTCGGGGACAAGATCAAGTGTGCACTGCGCAACGCCATCTGTGGCAAGGTCCACATATCCACTGATACATGGACAAGTAAGCACGGGCAGGGACGCTATATCTCGTTAACTGCACACTGGGCAAATGTAGTGGCGGGTGGGCCTGAGGCGGCTAGCCATTTGGCGCATGTCCTTCCGCCACCGAGGATTGCAGGGCATTTCTCTTAGCCTCCTGTTGCCTCCTTCTCCTACTGTGCTTCCTCCTCCTCTACCACCTCCTCATCCGCTCAGCGTAACACCTTCACCACCAACTTCAGCACATCCAGGGGGAAACGAAAGCAGGCTGTTTTAAAACTGATATGTTTGGGGGATAAACCCCACACTGGGCAGGAGCTGTGGATGGGCATTGAATGACAGACCGATGAGTGGTTGCTGCCACTGAGCCTCAAGCCTGGCCTGGTGGTGTGCAACAATGGGTGAAATCTCGTAGTGGCTCTGGGCCTAGCCGGTTTGACGCACATCCCTTGCCTGGCGCATGTGCTGAATTTGGTGGTACAGAAATTTCTAAAACACTACCCTTATATGTCAGAGCTGCTGCAGAAAGTGCGGGCTGTCTGTGCGCACTTTTGGCATTCTCACCCTGCTTTTGCTCGCCTGTCTGCGCTTCAGCTGAACTTCGGCCTTCCCGCTCACCGCCTCCTATGTGACGTGCCCACAAGGTGGAACTCCACCTTGCACATGCTGGAGAGACTGTGCGAGCAGCAGCAGGCAATAGTGGAGTTTCAGCTGCAGCACGCATGGGTCAGTCGCTCTGCAGAACAGCACCACTTCACCACCAATGAGTGGGCCTCCATGCGAGACCTGTGTACTGTATTGCGGTGTTTCGAGTACTCCACCAACATGGCCAGTGCCGATGACGCTGTTTTCAGCATTACTATCGCACTTCTATGTCTCCTTGAAAAGACACTTTGGGCGATGATGGAAGAGGATGTGGCACAGGAGGATGAGGAGGAAGAGGATGAAGATGGGTCATTTCCACGGTAATCAGGCCAGTCATTCACAAGTGGCTCGGAGGGTGGGTACCTGCACCAGCATAAGCCAGGTAAAATATATTTAAGCCAGGGCACAGTTCTGGAGGATGAGGAAGACGAGGAAGATCATGAGGAGAAGGAGGAGGAACTGCAGCAGGGTGGCACCCAACGCAGCTCGTGGGCATCACTGGAGCGTGGCTGGGGGGATACCGAGTACACAGATGATACACCTCCCACAAAGGACAGCTTGTCTTTGCCTCTGGGCAGCCTGGCACACATGGCCGACTACATGCTGCAGTGCCTGCGCAATGACAGCCGAGTTGTCCACATTGTAACTTGCTCTGATTACTGGGTGGCCACCCTGCTGGATCCCCGTTACAAGGACAATGTGCCGTCCTTAATTCCCTCACTGGAGCATGAGAGGAAGATTCACGACTACAAGTGCACACCGGTAGACGCGCTGCTGAGGGCATTCCCAAATGACACCGGGGGCTCAGTGGAAGCACAAGGCGAAGGCAGAGGAGGAGGAGGAAGAGGCCGCTAACGCAGCTGTGGCACCGCCAGCACCTCAGAAGGCAGGGTTAGCATTGCCGAAATGTGGCAAAGCTTTGTCAGCAGCCCGCCACAACAAACAGCACCACCAGCTGATAGGCAAGGTCTTAGCAGGAGGCAGCATTTCAGCAACATGGTGGAACAGTATATGTGCACACGCCTACACGTACTTACTGATGGGTCTGCCCCATTCAACTTCTGGGTCTCCAAATTGGGCACATGACCTGAGCTTGCTCTTTATGCCTTGGAGGTGCTGGCCTGCAGACAAGCGCAGCCGCCTGTCCACAGCCAACGTGGACAAGCTAACGTTTATTAAAATGAACCAGGCATGGATCCCACAAGACTTGTCTGTACCTTGTGCAGAATAGACATTTAGACCGGCCTCACACAGCCATTGGTATACTTGTTTTTTGAATATGCCTCAATATTTTGAGGGCTACCCCAATTAGAAAAAAAAAAAACAACAAAAAGTGTTGGCTACCTCCTCCTCCTCGATCACCGCCACTTCCACCTACACTGCCACGGCCTAGTCAACCTCTAGGCTTCTACTCCACATCCACCCCCCTTCCCATTTTTATTATTTGATTTTAAGTTATTTTCCCTATCCCCATTTTTTTGTAGGGCACTTGTCCTACTCTTACCCCCATTTTACTTCCTTTTGCAGCCCTCTAGCACTTGCCAGGACTTTTTTACAGCCATTTTTGTGCCGAAAAAGTTTGGGTCCCCATTGACTTCAATGGGGTTCGGGGTAAAGTTTGGGTCAAGTTCGGTACCGAACCCAAACTTTTTCGCGAAGTTCGGCCGGACCCGCCAAACCCGAACATCCAGGTGTCCGCTCAACTCTAGACAGGTGGTCTGCCAAGCAGATCGTTGAATATGATAGTAGCATGTGCAATTTGATTGTGGTCGATCGTCTCAGGTATACCTCTTACCCATATATTGTGACGTCGTCCGCGATTCTCCAAATTCTCCAGATGTCTTTGCATATCTTTTAACTGGGAGTTTTGGGAGTGCACAGACTCTTGAAGTTGCTGGATTGCATTGTACAGTTGTCGTTTCTTCTAAATCATCTAGCCTGGTATTCATTGCTTGGATGTCTCTCCTCAGGTCAGTGATGGCGGAGGTCATTGCTGAAGTCAGTGAAGCTTTTAGGTCTTCTGCCACTGACCTTAGGTCATTCATGTCTAGTGGCCGTGGCTGGGTTTGGCCCTGCTGCTGGGGGTGGTTGTGCTGTCTGCCCGGCGGGCTCAGGCTGGAGTATCGTGCTGCGGCCTGGTAGGCCCGATCTGAAGCTGGGGACTCGTATGATTGGGAGCGGAAGAGCTCCGGTATACTGCGGCCGGATTGAGTGCTCACTCGTCGGGGTGATCGTGAGTGGGCTGGGGAGGGTTCTCTAGAAGTTTTCCCCATGGTACCTGTTGAGGAGGGCTCGGCTAAAGTGTACAAAGTCCCCCATGGACAGAAGCTCCAGGATTAGGCGTCCATGCCGCTTTGATGCCAAGCCACGCCCCCCGGACTTTACTAATACAGTGTAAAGAACTGTCTTTCTTCACCACACAGTCTTTGCTGGTATTGCCTTACATTGCAAGGAACATATATCCCATCAATACCTTTTCCTGCCATTTCAACGTGTTTCATAGGCACCCTGCTGTAGTATATAAATAGTAAGAAAATGAGACCAGAACATATTGTTCCCATAAAGGATGATGAAGGGAATTTGGCTAAAAAAGACAGAGAGAAGGCAAAGGTTTTGAATGTATTCTTCTCCTCAGTCTTCACAAAAGAAACGGGGGGGGGGGGGAATACAGTAACCAAGACTGTAATGTTAATGTTAATAACACATCACAGAAAGCACCCTCATGACTAACAGAAGACAGAAGCAGAAATGAACTTGAAAAACTTAATACAGATAAGTCACCGGGACCAGATGGCTTACACACATATATGTCAAGACTAACAGTTGGACTATAAAGTCCAAATACCTAAGGCTCAAAAGAGCTCCAATATCATATTCAATGTGGATAGTACTGATAACAATATAAACCAGGAGCCGGGAAAGTACAATTTATATAGCATCCACTAGGGGAGAGAAAGGAACAAATAAAACAGTGTCTGCCACTATGGGTTATGTAGGAATAAACTATGGGAAAAACCATTCCACCACTCCAACCACCCAGAATCGTTTCATCTGGAGGAGTTTGATTGGACCATTACCTTGAGGGCAGCCCTCTGTCGGAGTTGACCCATTGGAGTCTTAGTGCACACCTGTTCTCGTTGGAGGTTCATCACTTTCCTTTGTATCAATTGGTCAATGTTTTTTTGGACTTTTTTCACTTATAGTATATAATGCATACATCACTTTATTGTTGTTGAGCTATGAGTAAGCACCCATAAGCAAGGGTTGCGAAACACGTTATCCTGCATTTTTTCTTGTTCTGTACTGTATGGAACCTTAAGAAAGAATAAAGAGCATTTCGAGGAGTGTGGCTATCCGGAACTTTATTCCTTTCTAGCAACTATAGGAAAAATGTATCATGGATATAGTTCTATTTAGGGCACAACTAAAGCACAGAATGTGTCTACTGGAGGTAAGCTACCTAGGACTACATAATAGCACAATAGATGGAAAAAGAGCTTAATCCTTAGCATATACATGCTGAGAGTACAGCTCAGCAAAACCACATAGCCAAAATTCTCTTACACAGAAACAGTGGAGAAAAGAAAAGAAAGAGTAGCATAGAGGTTAGCTAAATGTAGAAGCATAAGGCTGCATATGATTGCCAAACAAAATCTAGTAAGGGCTTACAGCAACAAGGGGCATGCAGCGGCAAAGGTAATCTTGAATGCAAACTCAGGTGAAAGACAGAAGAACTTACAGGCGTGCAGCAGCGTCTGAACAATGGCTCCTGGAGATCCAGCGAGATGACATGCTGGAAGGCTGGCTGTTTTATGTCTCCCCTGCAGCCACCGTCTGATGTCACCGGCCACAGGCAGACAAATCAAGGGCATCTACGTCATCTCCCCATTGCAAAACAGACATGTGGACTACATCCCCCATACTGCAGCGCGGGAGCACCGGGTGGAGCCCGGCCGATGACTAAGGCATAATGCCCACTCAACCAATCAGCACAGCATGAGAATAAGGACAGAGCCCACAATGTGCCAGAATTGGATCAGGAGACAAGGGATGGCCCCCAGATGGCACTGCAAGGACTGGGCATCTGTACAGCCTTGCCAAATGGGGTCGATGCTCTCCAAAGGGGAAGAGCCCATTGCCTTTCCCCTGCCACTGTCCAGGTTGCCCTGTCCACTCTGGCTCTTTCCCTTGGCCCCATTTGGCAAGGCTGTACGGACGCCAAGGGCACTTGCGGGCTTTGCTTTGCAATGCCGTCTGGGGGTCGTCCCTTGTCTCCTGATCCAATTCTGGCATGTTGTGGGTTCTGTCCTTCTTCCCATGCTGTGCTGATTGGTTGAGCGGGCATTATGCCTTAGTCATTGGCCAGGCTTCGCCCGGCGCTCTCGTGCTGCAGTATGGGGGATGTAGTCCGTGCATCTGTCTTGGAATGGAAAGATGATTGGTCCGTCTGTGGCCAGTGATGTACGACGCCAGCTGTGGGGGAGACATAAAACAGCCAGCCTTCCAGCAAGACTGTAATGCCGTTTCAGGATCTTTCCCAAATAACCCTGAGGAATCGCAGAGCACTGCGCCCCCTACTAGAGAGACTTAAAGAGACAAAGTATTCATGGCGATTTCCATTTGCTCTGTTGGTTACTCAAAATGGATACCAGCACTTCCTACACACCCCTGTGGACTTAGGGGAGTTCTGTGAGGCACTGGACCTGGGACCGGTCGAGGTACCTGACTGGTACGCCGAGTTCCTCATCCGCCCGGGTGACGGCAGCCCCATCAGACCAGCCCTATCCATGCCGGAGCAAAGGAATTCCAAGAAGATGAAGCACAGCAAGGCGGGAGGCTCCAAGGCCGGAACTCCGATACAGAGAGCCACTCCAGCCCAAGGCTATGAGGTTGAATAATGGCCCACCAGGACCCGTACCTCATACTCCTTACTTCCTTTTTTGGCCCCATACGACACGATCTTAGCCTAGACCGGCGCTTCACCTGAGGTGGAGCTCAGATACACCCGACACTTGGATAGCAAATTTGCATCTTCCCAAATGTCCACTGACATGAGACATCTCCACCCTATGATTATGTAGCGTTCCATGCATTTCTTTGTTCCCACAAGAACAGCCACAAGCACTACCCACCCAACTAACTTTGTGACACCATGGGGGCACTTGAGCAGCGAAGGGGCTATGACCATACAACTTTTGGGACCCACCTCCCGCTTGTTCCAAGTGACTAGTGGTGTGTAACTCTTTTTGCCGTACCGGCTTTAAACACCAACTGATTAGAAGGATACCAAAGTTATTGACTCCCGAGCCGCACAAGTGTTGCAGCTGGGACGTGGCGTAAGCCTAAGACTTGACTGCACTTCAGATGGGCTGATATCCTTGTTAAGCAAAGATGGGTGGGTTTTCATAGAATTTTGCTTCTATTAGCGGTTTAGAGGGACAGTGTGTTGAGCCAATTTATTGCTCTGTTATATAGTTGTTCAGTTGAAATACTGTATTTTACCCTTTCTCCCTCTCGGAACTCGGTGATTGTGTAGCCCGAGACGGAGAAAGGAAGGGTTTAGGCGGACCGGTTGCAGCCTCCCACTATACCCCCAAAATGTGGGACGATTACAACCCACCAATTTTGAAGTTCGTTCAGTTGACCTATTGACAAATTTAATATTTCTCCTTGGTTTTCACACCTTTTCTTCTGCTTTCTATCTCTACATTCTCCTGCTTACTCTCTTTCCTGTATATCTTACCTCCCTTTTTTCTATCCGAAGCCTCCTCCTGAGACGACCAGATGGCGTACACTTCCCTGGGGCAACAACCCACGGTCCTCTCCCACAATATTAGAGGTCTGAATGTACCTGAAAAGAGGTCCACCCTCCTGAGAGAACTTAGAAGAGGTAAGCCACACTTCGTGTTCCTTCAGGAAACACATTTCAAGACTCACCACACGCACAGACTTACTGACTCCTACTTTACCCGAGCCATACATGCAACCAACAATGAGTCAAAATCGAAAGGGGTCTCTATCCTTATCAGCAGAGAGGCCCCGTTCGAGCTCAGGGAACAAATGATAGACCCTGAGGGAAGATACCTGTTTTTAAAGGGGTCATATGAGGGCAGACCCTTGACACTTGCTAATGCATATTTCCCGAGCAAAAACCATGTCGCGTTCTGCCAAAAAATGATTCACGCCTTAAAGGGCTTTGCCTCGGGGTGTTTGATACTAGGTGGAGATTTTAACATCCCTCTAAACCCTCTATCCGACACCTCGACAGGCAAAACATCTGTCACGTATAGAGCTCTCAAAAAAATAAAGATCCTACTCCAATCCCTCCACTTGATAGACGCCTGGCGCTTTTTGCATCCCGAAGGAAGGGACTTCACTTTTTATTCCACACCACACGAGAGGTACTCCCATATAGACTATCTCTTTATATCACAGAGGGATCTAGCGGGGCTGGCGCACGCGCACATAGGCATCCAAACCCTATTGGACCACTCCCAGATCTCTCTGACACTTAATCCCATGGATACCTCACAACGGTCCCCCATATGGAGACTTAATGCATTCTTGCTGAAAGACCCTGCCCTTATGCCAGTGAAGTCCACTCTCGAGGACTTTTTTTTTACAGAATTCAAATCTGGAGACTGACCCCCTAGTAATTTGGGAGGCCCATAAATGCACTGTGAGGGGAGAACTCATCAGAATGGGGGCCAAACGTAAGAGGGAACGGGAGGCCGAGATAAAAAGACTAACAAAATTAACAAACTTGAGACTCAACAAACAATCTCTGACTACCCAATCTGCCACAGAATTACTGGAGGCGAGGAAGGCACTGTAACAGATTTTTGACTATAAAACTAAGACAGGTAGACTACTAGCGAGTAGTGTTGAGCGAACCCGGACTGTAATGTTCGGGTCCATACCGAACTTTCGGGTGTCCGGGACACGGACCCGGACATTTCAAAAATCATTCGGGTTCGGTCCGGGGTTCTGCTATTTTACTCCACGTTTTGAGAAGATGCAGGGCAGCCAATCAACAAGCGTTTCACTGGTTTGTCCTTAGAAGCCATCACAGCCATGCCTACTAATGGCATGGCTGTGATTGGCCAGTGTATCATGTGACCCAGCCTCTTTATAAGCTGGAGTCACGTAGTGCTGCAGTCACATGCTCTTGGGTTAGTGTAGGGAGAGGTAGCTGACAGCGTGAGGAAGAGAATAGAGACATTTTAAGATCTGATCCTGCATCCTGAGATAGATTACTTTACTACTGCTGTGCTGTTGCTCTGAGGACAGATAGCAGAAATTAGAGATTTCACATACCGCTGCTTTGAGTTGCAGATCAAACTCTGCATAAAACAACGATCGCTACGATCGTGCTCAACGATCAGATTGTTGGAAGAATTTGAGATTTCAAATACTGCTGCTTAGAGTTGGAGATTGCCGATTAAACTCTGTCTAACGCAACGATCGTACGTTCGTACACAACGATCAGATTGTGGGATCGCACACAACGATCATATTGTGGGAGTAATTTGAGATTTCACATACTGCTGCTTTGAGTGATCTGACTGCACTAGGTAGAGGCTTCTGCTTAGAGGGACAGATTCTTGTTCCAAAACCATTGCCTACTCCTATAGGACCAGCTGTTGCTGTAAGTGACACATTATTGTTGAAAAATCATCTTCATCTCCTAGTTCTAAAGGGAGAGCTTCCAGCTGTTGGTGTGAGCAGTGCATTTCTTGCACCAAAATAAAAAGTCCAGCTACGTTGGAGTTTTAAAAAAAAAAAGGTATTAATTGGTATTAATAAATACTTACATAGGGCTACATAATACATTTGCGGGCCCAATGAGGAAAGCAAATAAGGGACGTGGTCATGGTCCTGCTGCTGATGCTGGTGTTGGTGGTGTTGGTGGTGTTGGTGAACCTCCTGTTGG
>BLSH010458867.1:90873-115214 GCA_018402905.1 Glandirana rugosa | reverse complement strand
AGGTCGAGAGATGGTAGTACACCTTCCGTTACAAAACCGGAGCAACCTGTCACGCCAGTCGTCGTCCCAAATATAATGGCGACTGAGTACCAGGTCGTCCGTGCCAGTCCCTACCATGGAAAGGAAGTACCACGTGACCCATTGAGACGACCATCGACCCTTCCTACGTCCTGTCCCAAGTCAAAACCTTTATCAAGGTGGTGGTTTGGAGGTTTTTTCGACCACCACTAAAACAGTGTAAGCGGAGGAGGTGGGGAGGAGAAGAAGATGGAGACACCGGAGAAGACGTCTTAACAGGAGACTTGGACGTTATGAGGAATTATCACCGGACCCGAACCCGGACTTTTTTTGAAAAGTCCGGGTCCGGGTCCCGGACACCCCAAAGTTCGGTACGGACCCGAACTTTACAGTCCGGGTTCGCTCAACTCTATTAAGGAGTATTGCAGGTTCAGAGGACAATTCTGCAGAAGAGGCCACAGAGGTAGAAGAAGAGGAGGGGTGGAGGAGGCGAATGTGACAAAATCACCACCAGCTTTTTTGGAGGTTTGGTGGTGGAACTATTTCCAAAACTGAACCCTGTCCTGCATCCTTCCCAGCTACCAGCAGAGTTACCCAGTGCACCATGAAGGAAAGGTACCATCCCTGACCGTGCCTGCTGGACCATGAGTCAGCGGTAATATAAACCCTGCTGCTGACCGCACTGTCCAACGAGGCCAAAACATTGCCTTCCACATGATGGTAGAGAGCTGGAATGGCCTTACGTGAAAATAAATGTCTTATGGGAACCTGCCACTGTTGGACAGCACATTCCACAAATTCATGAAAGGGGCAGAGTCTACCAGCTACAAAGGCAGCAGTTGAAGTGCTAGCAATTTGGCCAACCTAGCATTAAGACATTGAGCATGTGGATGGCTGGGACAGTATTTCTTTTTTACGGTTCAGCAAGTAGGATAGGGATATATGCCTGCTGAATTCACCTGGTGGTGTACTGCTAGCAGATTGGCTGCAAGTACTAGTTGTGGCACGCATTGCTACACCTTCATTCCTCTCAGTGCAGGTTTTGGAGAGGACTGCAGGTATAGTAGGGGTTGAGATCCCAGATGAGGAGCAAGGGGGAGTCCGTCTTGTTTTCTGGGGTGGGTTCTTCAGGTACTCTTGCCAACGGACTGCATGGCTGATCGTCATATGTCTTGTCAAGACAGTAGTGCCCAAGTGGCTGGAGTCCTGACAAGCTTCAGACATAGATTGCAAATGGCAACGGTGCGATCTACTGCACATGTGCTGAATAATGCCCACACCAAAGAAATTTTGGAAGTCGGCAGGGAGGCAGCAGTGCCCTGCACCTGTGGAGCTCTGTGGTCTGATGCAATTGGGTGGCTGCCCTTAAGCTGGCCCCTGGAGGACATCCTGCCTTGTTGGAGTTGGGCCTCCTTCTCCTCCTCACTTTCCTCCTCTCTTCTCTCAGGCACCCAAGTACAGTCCGTGTCCTCATCTTCCCCTCCCTGGGGCACTGAGGATGACATTATCAGGAACTACTGGAACCATCACTGGTGCAAACTTGGCAGTATGCTGCAGCTGGGGGATCATGACTGCTAGTTTCTTGTCCTTTTGCGGCACCCCCTGTCTCTAGTCTCACGCTACTCCCTTCCTCAACCTAGGAACCAACATTGGAGCCTTAAAACTGCTGCACATCCTCCATGAGCATGTAACCGACACTATGGTCGAACAACTCAGGTGACTCCTCCGTGCATGATGTTGGGGCTACGGAAGGAGTAACTGTGGACAAGAATTCGGTGGAATAGGCCACTTTGCCAGATGTGTTGGAAGGCAAACTTGTATGAGCCTGGATAACAGAGGATGAGGATGGCTTTGTTATTCACTCCACCAACTCTTCTGCATGTTGTGGCTCAATAGCATATCCAACAGCAGAAAAAAAGGACAAGCGTGACCCGCCTGCAGAGGATGCACCACATCCACCACCACTTTTCACTGGACACACAGAGGCTGCTTGCCTTCTTTTAGTGTCCTGGGAGTGTCTGCCTCTCCTTTGTGGCCTTCCTGACATGATGGGTATTTTTTTTAACACCGCACTACACTGTACAATATACCGTACACCTCCGAATGCACTGATATATATTGTACACTCAATACGCTGCGTGTATATCTGGATACACTAGACTATATATATTTGAAGACACCATGTCAAGTAGTGAGCTATATACCGTACACCCCCGAATGCACTGATATATAGTGTACACTCAATACGCAGTGTGTATATTTGGATACATTAGACACTATATATTTGAAGACACCACGTCAAGTAGTGTGCTATATACAGTACACCCACAAATGCACCGATATATAGTGCACACTCAATACGCTGTGTGTATATCTGTATACTCTAGAATGTATATATTTTAATACACCAGGTCAAGTGTACTATATACTGTGCATAAACCCCGAATGCACCGATATATAGTGCACACTCAATAGGGTGCGTGTATATATATATATATATATATATATACACACACTAGACTGTATATATTTTAAGACACCATGTGTACTATATACCGTACACAGCCGAATGCACGGATATATAGTGTACACTCAATACGTGTGTGTGTGTGTGTGTGTGTGTGTGTGTATATATATATATATATATATATATATATACCAGGCTGTATTTATTTTAATACACTATGTCAAGTGTACTATATACCGTATGTACAGATACATAGTGCACACTCAACGCTGTATGTGTGTGTATATATAAATATATATACCAGGCTGTATATATTTTAATACACCACGTCAAGTGTTCTATATACCGTATGTACAGTGTACAATGATATATACACTGTGCGTACATAAATATATATATACACAGTATATATACCCTAGACTGTGTGTGTATATGTGTATATATATATATATATATATATATATATATATTTATATATATATATATCCCTACACTAACCTGCCTGCACTGACAAATAGAAGAATAGATTTTATCTATTTAGTTAGCTATCTTTTTTTTCTTTTTTTTAACACGTTTTAAAGCTAGCTAAACTGCTTGGAACTATTCAGGAACCTAAGCTCTCTAACACCGACCACCGGCGCTAACACACTACATAGAGCCACTGTACAAGCGGCTTTATATAGTGTGGGGCTTGGTTTGAGGCTGCTGTGCAGTGATTGGCTAAAGGCACCCTGCCTTTAGCCAAGCAAAGCTCTCACAGCAGGCCTCTCGCTGATTGGCCAAAGCATGCAGGTCATGCATGCTTTGGCCAATCAGCGGGCGGAATTCCGCCGCCATTTGAATACGTTATGGGGCGCGTGAAGTTGGCGCAAACGCCCCATAATGATCAGTAAAACCCGAACAAACGAACACCGGATGTTGGAGTCGAAAGTGAGTTCGACTCGAACCAGGAACTCATCTTTAGTTCTAAATAGCTAGACCATTGTTCCTAATTTTTATGGAAAGTTTAATGACTGGAATGGTACCAGCTGATTGGAGAAAGGCCAACGTGGCACCAATATTCAAAGAAGGGCTGAGATACATCGCTGGGAACTAAAGGCCAGTTAACCTAACATCAATAGTCTGCAACCTATTGGAGGGATGATAAGGGAATATATACAAGACTTTAGCAATGAAAACGGTATCATTAGTAGTAATCAGCATGGATTCATGAAGAATCTTTCTTGCCAGACCAATCTATATACCTTCTGTGTAGAAGTGAGCTGGCATATAGATAAAGGAAGGCCTGTAGATGTGGTGTATCTGGATTTTTCAAAGGCATTTGATTAGAGTTGAGCGTACCCAAATGTAAATTTCGGGTCCGTACCGGACTTTGGGGTGTCCGTGCCCCGAACCCGATCCCGGACATTAAAAAAAGTCCGGGATCGGGTTCAGTATTCGGGTATTTTTGGCGCCTTTTCTATAGCTGCTGGGCAGCCAATCAACAAGCTTTTCACTAGTTTGCCCTTAGAAGCCATCACAGCCATGCCTACTAATGGCATGACTGTGATTGGCCAGTGTATCATGTGACCCAGCCTCTATATGAGGCTGAAGTCACGTAGTGCCGTGTGTCAGATCGTCTCAGACTAGAGTAGGGAGTGCTTCATGCCGGTGCTGTGAGGGAAAGATTAGTGTTCACAACCATCTCAGACTGCATTAGGGAGACCTTCAATACGGTCCTGTGAGGGAGACATTAGCATTCAGAACCATCTTATAGTGCATTAGGGAGATGTTCCTGTCTGTGCTGTGAGGGAGACATTAGCGTTCAGAACCATCTTATAGTGCATTAGGGAGACGTAACTGTTGGTGCTCTGAGGGAGAGATTATCATTCTAAAACCATCTACTACTGCATTAGGAAGAGGTACCTGTTGGTGCTCTGAGGGAGAGTTTATCGTTCTAAAACCATTTACTACTGCATTAGGGAGAGATTCCTGTTGGTGCTCTGAGGGAGAGTTTATTGTTCTAAAACCATCTCTTACTGCATTAGGGAGAGGTTCCTGTTGGTGCTCTGAGGGAGAGTTTATCGTTCTAAAACCATCTACTACTGCATTAGGGAGAGGTTCCTGTTGGTGCTCTGAGGGAGAATTTATCGTTATAAAACCATCTCCTACTGCATTGGGGAGAGGTTCCTGTTGGTGCTCTGAGGGAGAGTTTATCGTTCTAAAACCATCTACTACTGCATTAGGGAGAGGTTCCTGTCAGTGCTGTGAGGGGGAGATTATTGTTCTAAAATCATCTCATACTGCAGTAGGGACAGGTTCCTGTTTGTACTGTGAAAGACAGATTATCGATCGTTCTAAAATCATCTCATACTGGTGTAGGGAGAGGTTCCTGCTGCTGGTGTGAGCGGTGCATTTGTTGCACAAAAATAAAAAGTGCATCTACAATTTTCTTTTGTTTTTTTAAAAAAGAATAATAATTTATTATTCTTTTTTTAGTATTAATAAATAGTGCTACATAGTACATTTGTGTCCAGAATGAGGAGAGCATCAAATAAGGGACGTGGTCGTGGTGCTGCTGGTACTGCTGGTGTTGGTGGTGTTGGTGGTGTTGCTGAAGCTCCTGTTGCAAGGATAGGAAGTGGTCGATCTCTTCCAGCTACACGCACAAGTGAAACGCCTTCCTCAGGTAGCCGACAGAACCTTCAACGTTATATGTTAGGCCCGAATGGCGCTCAACGAATGGTGAGGCCAGAACATGTACAGGCAATAGCAGATTGGGTGGCTGACAATGCCTCCAGTTCCTTCACATTGTCCCGGTCCCTTGATGAAAGCTCAAAGTTGGCACCTGAACCCCATGGCCATCTGTCTTTCACCTCAGCCCCTTGTAAATCAGCCAAGCAGTCTGAGCCCCAAGTCATGCAGCAGTCTCTTATGATTTTTGATGGCTCTGCTGGTGTGCTTTCCATGGGCCATCCACATAGCCCTGCCCCAGAAGTGGAAGACATTGAGTGCACCGATGCCCAACCACTTCTGTTGCAGGATGAGGACATGGAAACACCACCGCAGCACGTCTCTGATGATGACGAAACACAGGTGCCAACTGCTGCGGCTTTCCTCAGTGTGCAGACTGACAAGGAGGACAGTGGTGGAGGGTGGGTGGAAGATGATGTGGAGGATGATGAGGTCCTAGACCCCACATGGAATGAGGGTCATGCGAGTGACGTGTGCAGTTTGGAGGAAGAGGTGGTGGTCGCACAGAGGCACCAGCACAGCAAAAGAGGAAGCAGGTTACAAAAGTGGAGCGAGCGTCCCCTAGACAGTATGCCTGCTACTACCCACCGCACCCAGGGACCTAGCACACAAAAGGCAGCTCAAAGGCGTTCCCCGGCGTGGCAGTTCTTCAGACAATGTGCTGACTACAAAACACAAGTGGTTGAGAGGCTGAAGCGAGGCACAAATGTTCTAAACCTGAGCAAAACCTCCATGACCAGGCATCTAAATGCAAAGCACTTGCTGCAGTGGAATAAGTACCTCAAAATCCTCCTGCTTCCTCTTCTGCTGCTGCCTCGGCCTCTTCCTCCACCTCTACAGTGCCAGTGTCACCTGCCACCCAGCAAACAGACAATGTGACAGCAACACCACCATGTCCGCCACCGTCCCCAAGCATTTCCACACGGTTCCATGGAAGCTTACAGCTCTCCATCTCCCAAACACTGGAGAGAAAGAGGAACCACCCCCTACCTACCCATGATCCCTGGCCCTGAATGCCAGCATTTCAGAATTCCTGGCCTTTGAAATGCTGTCATTCCGTCTGGTGGACACGGACAGTTTTAAAAACCTGATGGCGGTGGCTGTCCCACAGTATGTGGTTCCCAGCCGCCACTACTTTTCCAGGTGAGCCATCCCTACCCTGCACAAACAAGTCGGGGACGAGATCAAGTGTGCACTGCGCAACGCCATCTGTGGCAAGGTCCACATAACCACTGATACGTCGACCAGTAAGCACGGGCAGGGACGCTATATCTCGCTAACTGCACACTGGGCAAGTGTAGTGGCAGGTGGGCCTGAGGCAGCTAGCCGTTTGGCGCATGTCCTTCCGCCACTGAGGATTGCAGGGCATTTCTCTTTGCCTCCTGTTGCCTCCTCCTCCTCCTACTGCGCTTCCTCCTCCTCCTCCTCTACCACCTCCTCATCCGCTCAGCGTAACACCTTTTCCACCAACTTCAGCACATCCAGGGGGAAATGACAGCAGGCTGTTTTAAAACTGATATGTTTGGGGGATAAACCCCACACTGCGCAGGAGCTGTGGACAGCATTGAATAACAGACCGATGAGTGGTTGTTGCCACTGAGCCTCAAGCCCGGCCTGGTGGTGTGCGATAATGGGCGAAATCTCGTAGCAGCTCTGGGCCTAGCCGGTTTGACGCACATCCCTTGCCTGGCGCATGTGCTGAATTTGGTGGTGCAGAAATTTCTAAAAACTACCCGGATATGTCAGAGCTTATGCAGAAAGTTCGGGCCGTCTGTGTGCACTTTCGGTGTTCTCACCCTGCTGCTGCTCGCCTGTCTGTGCTGCAGCAGAACTTCGGCCTTCCCGCTCACCACCTCCTATGTGACGTGCCCACAAGGTGGAATTCCACCTTGAACATGCTGGAGAGACTGTGCGAGCAGCAGCAGGCAATAATGGAGTTTCAGCTGCAGCACGTACCTGTCAGTCGCTCTGCGGAACAGCACCACTTCACCAACGAGTGGGCCTCCATGCGAGACCTGTGTACCATATTGCGGTATTTCAAGTACTCCCCCAACATGGCCAGTGCCGATGACGCTGTTCTCAGCGTTATTATCCCACGTCTATGTCTCCTTGAAAAAACACTTCGGGCGGTGATGGAAGAGGATGTGGCACAGGAAGAAGAGGAGGAGGAAGAGTGGTCATTTCCACGGTTATCAGGCCAGTCATTCCAAGTGTCTCGGAGGGTGGGTTCCTGCACCAGCATAGGCCAGGTAAAAAATGTTCAAGCCAGAGCACAGTTCTGCAGGATGAGGAGGACAAGGTAGATGATGAGGAAGAGGAACCGTGTTCACAGCGGGGTGGCACCCAACGCAGCTCGTGGGCATCACTGGAGCATGGCTGGGGGGATACGGATGACACAGATGATACACCTCCCACAGAGGACAGCTTGTCTTTGCCTCTGGGCAGCCTGGCACACATGAGCGACTACATGCTGCAGTGCCTGCTCAAAGACAGCCGAGTTGCCCACATTTTAACTTGTGCCGATTACTGGGTGGCCACCCTGCTGGATCCCCGTTACAAGGACAACTTGCTGTCCTTAATTCCTTCACTGGAGCGTGATCAGAAGATGCTCGACTACAAGATAGTAGACGCGCTGCTGAGGACATTCCAAAATGTCACAGTGGGCTCTGTGGAAGCACAAGGCGGAGGAGGAAGGAGAGGTCGCCAACGCAGCTGTGCCACCGCCAGCACCTCAGAAGGAAGGGTTAGCATGGCCGAAATGTGGCAAAGCTTTGTCAGCAGCCCACCACAACAAACAGCACCACCAGCTGATAGGCAACGTCTTAGCAGGAGGCAGCATTTCAGCAACAAGGTGGAACAGTATGTGTGCACACACCTACACGTACTGACTGATGGGCCTGCCCCATTCAAGTTCTGGGTTTCCAAATTGGGCACATGGCCTGAGCTTGCCCTTTATGCCTTGGAGGTGCTGGCCTGCCCTGCAGCCAGTGTATTGTCTGAATGTGTGTTTAGCACGGCAGGGGTTGTTATCAGACGAGCGCAGCCGCCTGTCCACAGCCAACGTGGACAAACTAACGTTTATTAAAATGAACCAGACATGGATCCCACAAGACTTGTCTGTACCTTGTGCAGAATAGACATTTAGACCAGCCTCACACAGCCATTGGTATACTTGTTTTTTTTAGTATGTCTCAATATTTTGGGGGCTACCCCAATTAGAAAAAAAAAACAAAAAAACAAATAACAGTGTTGGCTACCTCCTCCTCCTCCTCCACCACCGCCACTTCCACCTACACTGCCACGGTCACGGCTTAGTCAACCTCTAGGCTCCTACTCCACATCCACCTCCTCCTCCCATTTTTTTTTTTTGTGATTTTAAGTTATTTCCCTATCCACATTTGTTTGTAGGGCACTTGTCCTACTCCTTACCTCCACGTTGCTTCCTTTTGCAGCCCTCTAGCCCTTTCTAGGACTTTTTTACAGCCATTTTAGTGCCCAAAAGTTTGGGTCACCATTGACTTCAATGGGGTTCGGGGTCCGGGGTAAAGTTAGGGTCAAGTTTGGTACCGACCCCGAACTTTTCCGCAAACCAGACGAACCCGAACATCCAGGTGTCCACTCAACTCTACATTTGATACATTTCCCCACAAATGTTTACTGTAAAAACTATAAAGGTATGTCGGCATGGATCATAGGGCGAATACCTGGATTGAAAACTGGCTACAAGGGAGAGTCCAAAGGATGGTGATAAATAAAGAGTACTCAGAATACTCTGGTATGAAAACATGGGGTCCCCCAGGGATCTCTACTGGGACCAATTCTGTTTAATTTATTCATAAATGACCTAGAGGATGGGATAAACCGCTCAATCTCAGTATTTGCAGACAATACAAAGCTAAGCAGGGCAATAACGTCTTTGCAGGATGTGGAAACTAGTGATGAGCGGAAGATCCCCCGGTTCGGTTTGCACCAGAACATGCGAACCAACAAAAAGTTTGGGCAAACATTCGAACACCATTAAAGTCTATGGGACCCGAACATAAAAAATCAAAAGTGCTCATTTTAAAGGCTTATATGCAATATTCTTGCCTTAAAAAGTGTATGGGGACACATATCACTGAAAAAAAAAAGTTTTTAATTCGATTGTTTTTTCAGGAGCAGTGATTTTAATGATACTTAAAGTGAAAAAAAAAGAATTTTTTTTTAAATATTGTGCCTGGGGGGTGTCCTTAGTATGTGTGTAAAAGGGCACATCTCTGTGAGGTGTAGAACATAGCCAGAGCAAAATGACATTTCCATAGGAAAAATTGTTATTTAAAATTGTGGCTGTAATGTATTGCCGGTTCACGGCAATATACAAAAAAAAAAAAAAAACACTGAAAAAAGTGTGTGGGGCTCCCCCCTGGTCTGGTTTGAATTTTAAGGGGATCCCCACGCCAAATTTAAAAAAAAAAATTGATGTGGGGTTCCCCCTAAAATCTAAAAGACTGAATGGCTTCTGGGCCAGATCGGCCATCATCACCTGATAGCCGGCTGCCTGCTCTATAAAACGGCACTAGGGCATAGCCTGTAGCTGCAGGCTATACCCCGATACATCCAGTTAAAGCTGCCGCCGTTTATAAACAGCAATTCGAGTTAAGTGGTTAAAAATTGTAATGACATGTCCCAGTCAAACAGGTGGGGAAAAATTGGGCCTTGAGTGTTGTTGGTGCCAGAACACTGTAACCCCTTGCAGTCACTTTTGTTGGGCGCAGAAACGGGCCCTGCTGTTTTAAATTAGTTTAACCACTAAGGCCTCATACACACGGGCGTATCTAAAAAAAATAAACAAAACGTCGGGTCCGACGTCAAGGAAAAAAAGTTGACGTTTTTCGGCGTTATGCATTGGCTTTTTTGAGCATTAGTGAGCGTCGGCGTCAATAGGCGTTTTTTAAAAAAAATCATCCCTCTGCTATTTTTCAACCTAAAAACGTCGGCGTCAAAAAACGCCGGTACAATATTAGGTGGCGTTTGTTGGCGTTTGTTGGCGTTTTGTGGCGTCGGCGTCAAAAAACGTCAAAACGTTACAGCCTCAGAACGCGATGGCCATGGGTTCTACTTTCTGCTCACCAACGCCGACGCCACCTACAGCTCAAAAACGCCGACGTTTTTATGGGGCCATTGACTAACATGGAGAGCTGCAAAAAATGCCAGAAAACGCCGGCGTCAAAAAACGTCCGTGTGTATGGGGCCTAAAAGTGAATCACTGTTTATAAACAGCAGCAGCTTTTAGTGGAAGTATCGGGGTATAGTCTGCAGCTACAGGCTATACCCCGGTACCATTTTTTAGAGCAGGCAGCCGGCTATCAGGTAGAAAAAAATTAAGAAATTCCCGCGCTGGTAAGTCCTCTAGTGTGGCAGACTACCGACTGGACGAAGGTGAATGAATCGATGCGTGCAGCCCTCCTCGGACGGGGAGATCCGAAAGTGACTAAAAAACAAGAGGAAAGAAAGGCGCACGCACCTAGTGCATTACCAAAAGCAATTTTATTAAAATTAATAGCAAGAGAGGGTACTCACAAAATGGTGGGTGCACGACCTGTGCAAACTGAGACAGAATAAAAGCTGACGCGTTTCGGGGGCGCACCCCCTTCCTCAGAGCTTCATCAGGTGATAACAGCCGATCTGGCTCAGGAGCCGCTCGTCGTTATCCCAGGCAGTGAGAGTTGACATCCCCCCCTCCTGCCACCATCTACCGCTCTTCTCTGGCCTCCTGTCCCACCGGACACCAGAGTTCTGATCCAGCACGTCCGCCGGCTGTGTGGAGTCCCTGTGGAAGCCGGAATCGGCTTCGATCAAATTACAGTATTCATAATCGCCGTTTTTGGTGATCTGAATACTGTGAAGTATAACGGAGGGATGGGGGGGTCTTTTAAACCACCCATCCCTCCATAAAGAGTACCTGTCACCATACATTGCTATCACAAGGGATGTTTACATTCCTTGTGATAGCAATAAAAGTGATCAGATTTTTTTTAAAGGAACAGTGTTAAAAGAAAAAATAAAATAAATAAATATAAAAAATGTTAAAGCGTTACCGTTCCCGCGAGCTCGTGCAGCAAAGAAAATGCTTACGTAAGTCGCTCCTGCATAAGTCCTCCTCTGCACCTCTAACCTGGTAACCATTAATACAATTTTAATGCGTCACCTATGGAGATTTTTAAGTACCGGAGCTTGTCGCCATTCCGCGAGTGTGCGCAATTTTAAACCTTAACATGCATGGTATCTATTTACTCGGCGTAACATCTTCTTTAACAATATACAAAAAAATTTGCTAACTTTACTGTTGTCTTATTTTTTAACTCAAAAAAGTGATTTTTTTTCCAAAAAAAAAGCTCTTGAAAGACCGCTGCGCAAATACCGTGTGACAAAAAGTATTGCAACGATCACCATTTTATTCTCTTGGGTGTTTGAAAAAAATATATAATGTTTGGGGGTTCTAAGTAATGTTCTATAAAAAAATGATTTTAACTGGTAAACAACAAATGTAAAATAGGGCTCTGGGGGTTAAAGAACATATTTTAAGACACCACGTCAAGTGTATTATATACCATATGTATACCCCCGAATGCACTATAATTCACTGATATATAGTGTACCCTCAATACGCTGTGTATATATATATATATATATATATATATTCTTGTACTGCCTGACTGTATACAGATAGCCCTATCTATCTATCTATTTTTTTTTTCTTTTTATCTATTCATCTATCGATCTTTATATCTATCTTTTTATTTTTTATCTATCTATCTATCTATCTATCTATCTATCTATCTATCTTTATTTTTTCTTTTTTTACCCATTGAAAATGCTATCAAGCTAAACTGCCTGTAATCAGGAACCTAAACCCACTATCTTAGTACTGTACAAGATAGATCTTGTTTGGGCAGCGCTTTTCCCTCTTATTTATCTTTACAATATTTTACTATACAGTTTTTTTGCAGCTGCTGCTGTAGCCCATCTGCTGTGCAAAGGGTAAGGAAATTTGTTTATATGAACAACATTACTTGCTGTTCCAACAGCGCTTGCATAACATACTATGTGTCTCTTATTTTAAAGTGACTGTGCCTATGAAAGTTCCTTTATCTAATACTTGTGTTGAACCAATTTATGTGCAAAACTTTTAAAACATCATATTATTATGTGGTACAATTAAAACATCATATACAGTTAATTCATTGTTAAGAAAAAGTGCTGGTGCCTTTAAATACTATGCAAAAAGTCTATATTTCAAAAGTGCCAGTGATAGTTTGTTTTGAAGATAAAATTGAAGGTAAAATTGATTTCTTCAGGGCAATCACAAAAAACTTCTTAGCTTTTTTAAATCATAAAAAATGTGCCCGTGCCGTGCTGGGTGCTCGAATAAGATAAGTGGTTGTGGGTTTTTTCCCCGCTTACCAGACTCTGTGGACTCTCCTACCGTACGGTAGGAGAAGTCACTTGCGCTTTAGGTCTACAATCCGACCTATGGATGTGGTGTCGTCTGCTTCCCTTGCCTCCTTTGTCCATCAGCAAACAATTAGGAAATGAATAAAAAGAATCTCATCGCGTACCTCTCCTGTAAAAGGATTTATTAAGCCACTTGCCACAGTACAATTCAAACAATCACACTGCGAGCGCTCCATGAATACCGCCGCTGAATGCTGGTGGTCACTTTCATTCCCGCCCACCTTCGTTTGTGCTTCACAGGAGCGTGGCTACGTACACCTTGTGTTCCACCTAACGCGTTTCATCATATCCTGTGACGTCTTCAGGATATGACGAAACGCGTTAGCTGGAACACAAGGTGTACGTAGCCACGCTCCTGTGAAGCGCAAACGAAGGCGGGCGGGAACGAAAGTGACCACCAGCATTCAGCGGCGGTATTCACGGAGCGCTCGCAGTGTGATTGTTTGAATTGTACTGTGGCAAGTGGCTTAATAAATCCTTTTACAAGAGAGGTACGCGATGAGATTCTTTTTATTCATTTCCTAATGGTTTGCTGACGGACAAAGGAGGCAAGGGAAGCAGACGACACCACATCCATAGGTCGGATTGTAGACCTAAAGCGCAAGTGACTTCTCCTACCGTACGGTAGGAGAGTCCACAGAGTCTGGTAAGCTGGGGAAAAACCCACAACCGCTTATCTTATTCGAGCACGGCACGGGCACGTTTTTTATGATTTAAAAAAGCTAAGAAGTTTTTTGTGATTGCCCTGAAGAAATCAATTTTACCTTCAATTTTATCTTCAAAACAAACTATCACTGGCACTTTTGAAATATAGACTTTTTGCATAGTATTTAAAGGCACCAGCACTTTTTCTTAACAATGAATTAACCGTATATGATGTTTTAATTGTACCACATAATAATATGATGTTTTAAAAGTTTTGCACATAAATTGGTTCAACACAAGTATTAGATAAAGGCACTTTCATAGGCACAGTCACTTTAAAATAAGAGACACATAGTATGTTATGCAAGCGCTGTTGGAACAGCAAGTAATGTTATTCATATAAACAAATAAACCCACTATCTATCCGCTGCCAATACACTATATAGAGCCACTCTACAAGTGACTTTATATGTGCGGGGCATGAATTGAGGCTGCTTTGCAGTGATTGGCTAAAGGCACCCTGCCTTTAGACAATCAAAGCTCTCACAGCAGGCCGCACGCTGATTGGCCAAAGCATGCAGGTCATAGCCATGCTTTGGCCAATCAGCGGGTGGCATTCCACAGCTATTTGAATGCATTATGGTTACTAGCTAGGAGGAGAACCTCTGGAGGAATTTAGAATTGAAAAGGACCTGAGGGTCCTAGTAGATGACAGACTCAGCAATGGCATGCAATGCCAAGCTGCTGTAAGCAAAGCTAACAAAATACTAACATGCATTAAAAAGGGGATTCACTCCAGAGATAAAACGATAAATCTCCCACTCTACAAGACTCTGATCCAGCCACATCTTGAGTATGCCGTCCAGTTCTGGGAACCAGTCCTCAGGAAGGATGAGCTGGAAATGAAGTCCAGAGAAAGGCAACAAAGCTAATAAAGGGACTGAAGGACCTCAGCAGTTATGGGGAAAGACTAAAAGCATTGAACTTATTCTCTCTCAAGAGGAGACGCTTGAGAGGGGATATGATATCAATGTACAAATACTGTACTGGTGACCCTAGCATAGAGCAGAAACTTTTCAGTGAAAGGGAATTTAAAAAGACACATGGCCATTCACTAACATTGGAAGAGAAGCGGTTTAAAATGAAACTACATAGAGTGTTCTTTACTGTCAGAGAAGTAAGGATGTGGAATTCTCTTTCACAAGCAGCAGTATCAGCAGGGAGCGTCTGCAGTTTCAAAAAACTATCAGATGGGCACCTTAACAATCACAACATACAGGGGTATATGATGTACTATTGACATAAACACATACACACACACACATCATATGTTGAACTGGATGGACTGGTGTCTTTTTTCAACGTCACCAACTATGTAGCAAAGATTACTGTCACCAGAGCTGTGTACTGTCATTATGGTAGAATTGTACTGCTCTGGTCGATGATCAGAGACACTGTGTGCTGTAGTGTCTCTGGTGCCACTGTGTGCTGCAGTGTCTCTAGTGACAACCATGGTGACACTGCATTGATCTAGTTACAGTACCAGGTCACTTTTATTAATTCATTTTTTTAAGTGTGTAGTACAGTGCCCAGCACTATACTACATGCTCTTTCCTCTCACAGCCATTCATTGTGAGAAGAGAGGCTTCAGCATCACAGCCTGTGTTTACATGTGTGATCACTTGGATTGGTCACAGCGATCACATGGTATAGGTGCAATGAAATTGTCCATCTACCCTGATCTCTGATCCATTGTGTCCAGTGGACACATCGTTCACAGTTCTTGCTTCTGCGTGGCCTAGAAGCTGTGCACATGTGGCAAGAATGGGAGGACATATCAGTACATCTTCCCAGAATAAGGAAGCTCCCATTTGTCGATGTATGTATAGTGGCTGGGTGGGAAGTGGCTAATCTGTGTCACTGTGGTATAATTGAAACAAAAAAGTCCTTTATGAAAGCTGTGGTCAGTGTGCAGTGGTACTGGCAGGGAGACTCTGGCAGTGTGTGA
This sequence comes from Glandirana rugosa, assembly GCA_018402905.1. Classification (NCBI taxonomy): domain Eukaryota; kingdom Metazoa; phylum Chordata; class Amphibia; order Anura; family Ranidae; genus Glandirana; species Glandirana rugosa. Next base: position 99,849 of record BLSH010458867.1, on the reverse strand, counting down.
CATGACTTTGTTGATCAACAAACCAATGTGATCACTGTTTTGCCACAGACATGGTAATAAATAGTTTTATTTATAACCAAATCCACTTGTTTGCCATGCAGTGCTGACATGACTTAGTTTATAAAGAATTTGGGTTATCATTAAAGCAGAACTTAACCCAAAAGCAGTGCTCCCTGGTAGGTAATACAGGCTCACCCGAGGCACAGGGTCTAAAGCACTACCTGGTCTTTACCAGGGCTCCTGATGGTGGAGATGGGTTTCGCTGTGTGGTAGTGAAAGGTCCTGTTACTCAGGAACATTTTGCCAGGAGGTGAGCAAGCTAGGGTCTGGTAGCAGATGGGGATCAAGCAGAAGCCTTGTCAATATACAAGCCAAAGGTCAGTAGCAAGTTGTTGTAGGTAGGGATCAAGGAAAAGCATAGTCAAGGAACAAGCCAAAGGTTGGTAACAAGTGGTAGTGAAGATACGGATGGCAGCATAAGTGTAAGAAGCAAGATATTGGCTAGAGGGATCACAATAATATGGCAATCAGTAAGTGCAAAAACATGGCCTTAATATGACATTCAATGGAGAAGCAAGGTGTTCAAGGTTCACCAGAAACAAGATAGAAAGTAAGATTGTCTGAGGAGTAAGGAACTGGCCAGTATCTCAGGTGGCACAGCAAAAAGAGTCATTGCCAGAAGCAACAGAAGTCCTGGGTTAGATCCTAGTTCCAATATGTATACATAATTGCAATGCCTAAATACACTTAGCAAAATTATAAATGCAACACTTTTGTGTTTGCCCCTATTTATCATGAGCTGAACTCAAAGATCTATGACTTTTTCTATGTACACAAAAAGCCTATTTCTCTCAAATCTTGTGCATAAATCTGTGTTAGTGAGCACTTCTCCTTTGCCGAGATACTCCATCCACCTCACAGTTGTGGCATATCAAGATGCTGATTAGACAGCATGATTATCGCACAGGTGTGCCTTAGGCAGGCCAAAATAAAAGGCCACTCTAAAATGTGCAGTTTTATCATACAGTACAATGCCACAGATGTCACAAGTTTTGAGGGAGCGTGGAATTGGCATGATGACTGCAGGAATGTCCCCCAGAGCTGTTGTCCTTGAATTGAATGTTCATTTCTCTACCATAAGCCATCTCCAAAGGTGTTTCAGAGAATTTGGCTGTACATCCAAATGGCCTCACAACCACAGGCCACGTGTAACCACACCAGCCCAGGACCTCCATATCCAGTATCTTCACCTCCAAGATCATCTGAGCAGCCACCCGGACAGCTGCTGCAACAATCGGTTTGCATAACCAAAAAACGTCTGCACAAACTGTCAGAAACCATCTCAGGGAAGCTCATCTGCATGCTCGTCGTCCTCATTGGGGTCTCAGCCTGACTACAGTTCATCATCGTAAACGACTTGAGTGGGCAAATGCTCACATTCGATGGAGTCTGGCACTTTGGAGAGGTTCTCTCTTCACAGATGAATCCTTGTTTTCACTGTACAGGGCAGATGGCAGACAGCGTGCATGGCATTGTGTGGGTGAGCAGTTTGCTGATGTCAATGTTGTCGATCGAGTGGCCCATGGTGGCGGTTATGGTATGGGCAGGCGTATGCTATGGACAACGAACACAGGTGCATTTTATTGATGGCATTTTGAATGCACAGAGATACCATGATGAGATCCTGGCCTGAGTGCCATTTATCCACGACCATCACCTCATGTTGCAGCATGATAATGCATGACCCCATGTTGCAAGGATCCGCACAAAATTCCTGGAATCTAAAAACATCCCAGTTCTTGCATGGCCAGCATACTTACCGGACATGCCACCCATTGAGCATGTTTGGGATGCTCTGGATCGGCGTATACAACAGCGTGTTCCAGCTCCTGCCAATATCCAGCAGCGTTGCACAGCCATTGAAGAGGAATGGACCAACATTCCACAGGCCACAATCAACAACCTGATCAACTATGTGAAGGAGATGTGCTGCACTGCATGTGGCAAAAAGTGGTCACCAGATACTGACTGGTTTTCGGACCCCCCAGACCTCCCCCCCCCAACACAGTAAAACTGCACATTTTAGCGTGGCCTTTTATTGTGGCCAGCCTAAGGCACACCTTTGCAATAATCAGGCTGTCTAATCAGCATCTTGATATGCCACACCTGTGAGGTGGATGGATTACCTCAGCAAAGGAGAAGTGCTCACTAACACAGATTTAGACAGATTTGTGAACAAGATTTGAGAAAAATAGGCCTTTTGTGTACATAGAAATAGTCGTAGGTCATAGATCTTTGAGTTCAGCTCATGATTAATAGGGGCAAACACAAAAGTGTTGCATTTATAATTTTTCTCAGTGTAGATAGGATGTTTTAAAACACTGACAACCATTCTGATTGTACACAGCAGGTGTCTGTCAGAAAGTCCCGGGCAATGATTGATGGGTAGGACCTTCTGAATGGCTGTGTGCAATCACAGCCCAGAGCCCTGTGTTGACAATAAACACCGGGCTCTGTACAGAGGGAACTATCTCTCTGTTTCTTATTCCTGCAAAGCACCACACATTTAACCTTTTGATAGCCCTAGATGTTAACCCCTTCCCAGACAGTGTCTTTAGTAAAGTGACAGTGTATATTATTTGCACCGATCACTGTGTTAGTGTAACTGGTGATGTCAGTTCCCCCCTAGCATCAGTTCGTGTCAGATTGCTCCCCTCACTATCGCAGTCCTATTATAATTCGCTCATCAGTGTCATTACTTGTATAAAAAATAAATAAAAATCCCAATATATACATACCATAGTTTGTAGACACTATGGGGGTTATTTACTAAAACTGGAGTATGCAAAATCTGGTGCAGCTCTGCACAGAAACCAATCAGCTTCCAGTTTTTAGTGTCAAAGCTTAATTGAACAAGCTGAAGTTAGAGGGTGATTGGCTACTATGCACCGCTGCACCAGATTCTGAGTGCTCCAGTTTTAGTAAATCACCCCCTATAACTTTCACACAAACCAATCATTATACACTTATTGGGATTTTTTTCCCCAAAACATGTAGCAGAATACATGTTGGCCAAAATGTATGAAGAAATTAGTTTTTTTTACAAAATTGTTATTGGATATGTTTTATAGCAGAAAAAAAATAAAATAAAATAATGTTTTTTTTCCAAAATTTTCAGTCTTTTTTCATTTATATTGCAAAAAATAAAAAACCCAGTGGTGGCCAAATACCACCGAAAGAAAGCTCTATTTGTGTGAAAAAATTATGTCAATTTAATTTGGGTACAGCATTGCATGGGTGATATCTATTTTTTCTCCATATTTGCAGCATATTGTCAGATACAAAACTGAGAACAGAGAATTTGGATGTAACAGTTGTCTGCTACATTCTGGGAAATTATTTTTAGTTGCTAAGGTAATAGATTTCAAGGAAAAAATTAGCTGTTATAGCAAAGATTAGTTATGGTACTTTACAGTACCCTATAGCGTGGAAATGTATAACACAAACATCTGGTCAGCATGAAAACTCATTAAAATATGTAATTTAGAAAGAGAACTAAATTGTAAAACATCTTTGCATACTCATATACTACATTTAGCATGTTTTGTTGTCTTCATGTGTCTGCATAGGGGAACAGCAGTATACAGGAAGCCTTGGCACTATTTTATGTTTCATTCTTGCAGTTATGCTTTATTTATTAATAATAGAGCGGGCACACCAGTATGTGGTATTCCAAAAGCTGTATCTCATGGGTTATATGCTCTGCTAGAATTGCTTTTAGATTTAGCATGTATTATTATTAGAATGAGTGAGTAAATAATGAGCACGCTAAATTACGCCTAAATTTCAATCAATGTATAAATGAAATAATTTCTAATTAAAAAAGCCTTGTAAATGTGAACAGAAGGCAAAATAATGTGCTAATTTAAGGTTTATTCATGCAATGCTTGTTATTATCAATGTTGCAATTATAGTGCTTTTGAAGCAAGTTTTAAACACTATTAAAACATAAAAACGTGACCAATTGAATATTTCCATTCAATGGAATTGAGCTTAAATGGACTTAACACATATTTTATTTACGTTTATCATATTGGTACATAGGAAGCAACATTTACAGACATACAGTACATATCAAATATTTGCTGGCACATTTGCTGCATATTTACTGGAATAATCTAAAATATCTCTGACATTCACTAACATCTGTTCATGATAAAAGGTGGCTACTGTAAGACTGGCACTACTTATAATAGGTTGTTACATTTCCTAACTGATTAACTGGACGTGTTTTAAAATAAAACTAACCAGACAGATGAAAGTCCTAATTTACTAAAGGATATGCAAGTACGCTTGCTTTTGGTATTAACAAACTTACCATGTGCCCCTGATGCACACACAGATTATAGCTTATGCATGCATAATTTAAAACTTAGTAACAAATGTTCTGTTCTATAAAATACACAGTATACTGTATGTTCCAACAACCAGAGTCAAGGCAAGGTGTGGAGTGCTTAAATTAAAAATGTAATTTTCTCTGATGAGATTTTAAAGTGTGTATGCCATGTTGGGATATCATACGTTTTAGGTTTTATCAATATGCCCCCTAGCTTTAAGTGTTTCTAAAGACAGAAGGCAGAAAACCATCTGGGTGCAGCCCCCCTCAGCTCCCTCTTTTACTTACCTGGGCCCCATCTCCATCCAGCGATGTGCATGATAGCAGCAGCTCTCTCTGGTCTCTCTCCTTACTGGCTCACACAGCAGCATGTAGGTCCTTTACAAAATAATCTAGAGTGGGTGACTGGGGACAAAGAGAAGGCAAATTTATTAAATACCTTCAGCTCTGTGTATACGAAGGAGCATGGGGGAGTTCATGTCCATAAATTGACACAACCCCAAATGATCCACTATAAAAGCAGAAGGTTCCCTCAGTACTCACATCACCAAGTGGATCAAGGAAATAGTGCTGCATCCCTGAAAATTTCAGAAACACCCAGAAACACGCAGCACTATTATCCAAGAAGGGGTGTAACACAATCGTATCAATAAAATCCATATTTATTAGTTCAAGGTTAAAATATATCACATGGTAAGTGACACATAGGTATGAAAAGGGGGAAAAAAAAAAACAGAAAGGCAATGATAAACCACTAAATGAATTTTGACCAGTGTGAGAGCAGGCAATCAGCCATGCCTATGATATGGCCTGACGCATGTTGGTCTGCTCAATTTCCAACATGTTTCGAAGTTCAAAATCTCATTATACTTCTTCCTCAGGGAAAACAACACTGTATGAGGTGGTTCTGCAAATTAATGACAAGCATAAGTACATGGCATATAGCCAACATGTTCATAATATTCATCAAAATACATCAGTAATATAACAATTACAGTGGCATATATATATACATATACAGAGATTGATTGTTCATATGTATGCGCGTCTGTCCCAAGGGGGCGGCGGTACTTACCCCAATACGTTAATAGGTGAAACTGGGATACAACAATAAGAACAGGGGGGAAGGTGGGCACATAGCCACCTTCATGTATATCCCCCAATAAGGAAGACATGTCCAAACTGTACAAGGCGTGGCCTGGTAGGCTCCAGAAAGTGACCGCCAACGGCCCCAAGAGGGTCCCAACTCCCCCACAAGAACCAAAGAAGGGGGGGGGGATCAGGGAGTCTCCGCTCTCCGGGTTCCTATAAAGCAGAAAGTGCCACATAGTAAGTCCAGTAAGCCTATAAGGTGTCCTTAAATAAAGTGGCATACTTACTGTAAAAACGAGTGGCCCAATGTCTGTGCTACCGCCAAACCTTTTTACGAGGAGCAGCTTATGAATAGACAGGAGTACAGTTGAAGAAAAGGGGTCTGTATGAGTAGACCAATAGATTCCAATTCCTGGGAGACAATCTCCACAGCAAAAGGAAAGAAATATAATCATATATGAATATTGAGCAGCTTACCTGTATAGTGCAGGACAAAAAACAACAGCGTGCACATAGTAGGATATTCAGGGGCTAATGTTGCTGGAAAGAAGGCCTTGATAATATATAAATATATATATATATATACACACACACACACACACACACACACACACACACACACACAAGGCCTATCCCAGAGGGGGAGGGGCCCATGTGCAGACGCTGTCGTCGGTTGGACAACCCAAATTGCAGTGAGGGTTCAGTGACACCCTCCATTGCTGATTCTCCACCCTCCTGGGGAACCTGGCGGGAAGAGACTCCCCATCCTCTTGGTTCCCCGCCACAACGGCGTCAGATGCTGTCACACTGCATGCGATGACGTCACCCGTAAGCGCAATGGTGCCCGACGTCATTGTGGCGCCGGCGCACGCAGTGAAAGCCACGCCCGAGCCGGTGATGAGGGCAGGAGACGAATCTCTGGGCGTGGCAAAAGACGGCCCCACTAGCTGCAGTGCCAGCTGAGGGGCCCACGTGCGCCGGGGGGAGTCGGCGGGACTGGATCCCAATGATGCCAAGGCAGAAGTCTAGTGCCACTCTGCGGCCCTACCAAACGAAGCCAACGCACAATAAGCCGTGAAGGGAGCACAATGGCTCCACCCAGGGCCAATATGCCAGGCTGGCATATCTAGCGGTGATGGCGTAAGGGAATCAAAGGTTATAAAAGATGAGAATAAATATAAAGAACGGGCGGCCGCCTAACCATTGTATGACAGACGCACATCCATGTACAAAGAGATCTGGCCACAATCAAGGGATGAGGAACAAGGGGTAGTACATATAGCAAGTGAGTGACAATTCAGCGACTTAACACAAACTAAATAGTTATACTGGTAAAGCCTATCCAGGAAAAGAAAAGCTAATAACCAAGTAAAGACGAGGGGAGGATGGTGAAACAGGACATGGGGGAATGTGCAAAAATAGGGATGAATCCATAAGTTCAGGATCAAAACGTCCTGAAGAGAAGCCTGGGAGGAATGGCTTGAAATTCATCACCCCATTTAAACCAGGGGGTTCAGTGGCATTAAGTGTGGCAATCCACCTGAGTTCTTGCTGCAGGAGCAATTTATCCAGATCCCCACCTCGTGGGTTCCTATGTACCCGATCCAAGGCCATGAATCTGACCGTGGGCATAAGGCCACCATGTACATCTCTGACGTGGCTTTCCGAGGGGGGTATCTGGATCCCTTTTCCTCATATTGAGGATGTGGCGGCTCATACGTCGGTGAAACTGCCGTATGGTCTTGCCGACATAGAAGCAGCCACATCCACAATGCAGTAAATAGACCACCCCAGTGGTCTGCCAATTGACAAAATGTTTGGGTTTTAATATCCCATGATTGGGTAATGTGATATGTTTACTAGTATCTAAATATTTACACAGTGAGCATGCCCCAGTGTGAACAGGGATCACCTCCGATGTGTGCCGCATGCTCACTATGCACCAACATGTCTCCAATCGAGGTTTCTCTATGATACATGATGAGGGGATTAGGGGGCACGAACGGGCCCACTACTGGGTCCAAGGGGAGTAGGTGCCAATGTCGCTTGAGGATCTGTCTGATGCGGTTGTGTTGATTGTTAAATTTAGTAATGATTCTATTTACCTGTAGTGTATCATGATCTTTGTTGGGTTTGTACAGTAATTGATGTCTGGGTAATTGTGTTACCTTATTAAAGGCCTTAGTCAGATTTTTTACTGTATCCTCTGAGCAGCAAGTGAGACCGTAGGGCGTTTGCCTCCTTCAAAAAGGTGTCATGATTGGTACAATTGCGCTTGATTCTAAGATATTGGCTATATGGGATTGAATTGATAAGAGGTTGAGCATGAGCACTGGAGGCATGGAGGATATTATTCCCAGCCGTGGGTTTGTGATATAGTGCACAGGAGAAGAATCCTGTGGGATCTTTAAAAATTTGGATATCAAGGAAAGTGATCGAAGATGAATGGTGAATGGTCATGGTGAAAGATAAGTTGAACGGATTGTTGTTAAATCCTCCAAAGGTCCATCCCAGAACAGCAACACATCATCTATATATCTGTACCATGCTGTAACATGATCCATAAAGTGTGTGGTCTCCTCAGCTGAGGAGATGGATCGCTCTCATTCCCCCAGGTACAAATTGGCGTAGGATGGGGCACAAAATGTGCCCATCGCTACGCCTTGTTCCTGGAGGAAATTGGAGCGGTCAAAAGAGAACACATTGTGATGTAAGATAAACTCCAAGGCGGAGAGGATGAACTCATTGAAAGGTAGCTCCGTCTCATTCATCTGAGACAGAACCTTGACAGTCTGTTCAGTCCCAGGTGATGGGGTAGGGAGCTGTAAAGGGCCTCCACGTCCACAGTGACCAGAATAGTGTCGCCAGAGACCAGGAGACCCTCCAGGACCCTCAAGAGGTGGACGGTGTCCCAAATGTAGGATGGGAGGGCGATTACAAAAGGCCTGAGATGTTCATCAATTAATTTGCTGACATTTTCTGTGATGGAGCCTGCGCCCGATATAATTGGGCAACCGGGTGGGAAAGTAGGATTTTTGTGGATTTTGGGTAATGAATAAAAAGTTGCTGTTTTCGGGTGTGTTGTCCTAATAAACTGCCAAGTGGATTTAGAGATCACATGATTATGGTATGCCTGATAGATTAATTCATTAAATTGTTGATTATATGTGGAGCTGAGGGTTCAATTTTCCGACACCATAGTTGATAGTCCAAAATCTTGGAACACATGGCAACATAATCTCTATTGTTTGTGAGGACAATATTACCCCCTTTATCGGAGGACTTGATGGTTATTGATTTTTCGTTCGACAAATCAAGTACCGTATATACTCGGGTATAAGTCGAGGTTTTCAGCACATTTTTTGTGCTGAAAAAGACCCCCCTCGACTTATACCCGAGTCAGTGTCTGTGGGGATCAGTAGTTTCACATTAAACAGAGCCGTGCTGCTTCTAAGAGCCGTTCTGTGCTTTGTAAGTGTGATTAAACA